>JACEEZ010017952.1:0-2500 GCA_016584305.1 Chionoecetes opilio
AAAAGCTAAGCGACTTCGAAAGGCTAATAGTAGGATTAAGAAAACACTGGAAGGGATGACAGAAAGGCTATATGTAGATAGAAAACACCTGGAAGGATTAACAAGAGGGAGGGTGAGATGAGATCTGCGGTCGGGACGGAGGGGGGTGTCGGTAAGGTCAACGCGGAAAAGGATTATAATACCTTTGTCAGCAATTTAATTGAAGGTCAAAAAAGAAAAAAATTATAGGACGATAAGATCAGGAAAAAAAACGAGCCCAAGTGGATGACTGAGTTTTTAAAACACATTACCACAAAAGGTCAAAAGGGACATGTATACGAAAGTTAAGGATGGGCAGGTGAATAGAGAGCAGTATAACGAGATGGCTAGAACAGTAAAAAAAATAACAGGAGCAGCGAAGAAGAATTATGAGGTTAAGGTTGCAGGAAGGCAAAGACCGATCCTAAGGTATTTTTTCAGGTTTATAAAACAGACTAGGGAATTAGTGGTACCATTAAAAAAATAAGCAGGTGGAGATTATAAGCACGGCAGAGGATATGTGTAAAATTTTAAATTATTATTTCTTAAGTGTTTTTACTCAGGAGGATAAACAGAAGGTACCTGATAGTGAACAGAAGTTTAGAGGAGAGGATGATGAGAAACTCAAAGATATTGTGATAACTAGGGAAATGGTAGAAGAAGGTATAGACGGAATGAAGAATTTTAAGTCACCAGGACCAGATGAAGTGTATCCCAGAGTACTAAAAGATGTACTAGTTGCATGTACAACATTTTGGGGGTTATCATAGATGAAAACTTGAATTGGAAAAATCATATTCAATCAGTCTGCTAAAATTGTCAAAAACTTGTGGAATATTATACAAAATCGTTACAATTACAACTGATGCTTTAAAAAGTATATATTATTCCCTGTGTTATCCTCTTATTATATATTGTGTGTCCATCTGGGGTTGTACGTGGCCGTCAAATGTAAAGGAAATTATGTCACTCAGAAGAAATTGATCAGAACCATAACATATAGAGGAAAACAGACTCTACACACTTTTTATTCAATGAGTTAAAATTACTAAAATTTGAATACTACTTAAATATTTTTGTCTTCTCACTGTTTATAATGATTTAAATGATAATAGCAACAACAGAAAAATATTTAGAATGATTCATCACAGCCTAGGTACCAGAGGTAACAATTTTAACTTGTTATGTCCACAACCAAGAACAACACTGTACAAATTTTCTATATATTGTTTTGGCCCGAAATGTTGGAACGCATTACCAGATGACATCAAAACAGCAAATAATCTCAATATATTAAATTTAAACTTAAACAGTATTTATATAATTTACAAAGTCAAGTTCTTATAGATTGAAAATGAAAATACAGTAAATTTGTGCTCCTGAAATTTAGGTACTTTTTTTTTATATAAAAAAAACATGTTTTCACTGAGTTTATATTTTGTATGTTAATCTTTATTTGGAAATTATTGCCGTCATCGTATTCGCATTTAGATTATGTTAACTGATTTATGTCTGCTAAGGAGCTCATGCTCAGCAGACTAATGCCTATAAAATGTGTATATATTTATTTATGTGTATATAATTGTTATTTGGCAATAAACTCTCTCTCTCTATAAAAAAAAGAATGCAAAGTAGATAGGCAGTTATGTGATATGATTGTGGCTTTTGTGGTAAAAGCACCAAAATTGGCACATTTGATGATCATGACATACTAAGTGATCTCAGATATAGGGCCAAGCACATTTTTCCTTTTGACACCCATAAAGTGGAGAATTCCAAGATGGCCGCCATCTGAATCGTGAAAGTCTTTTTACGTCATATCTTTCTGAATATATATCACATACACATGAATGACATATCGTTTTATGTGTTCACACATAAGGAAGCCAATGGCACCACTCATTTGTCGCTAGAAGGCATTAAAATCCCGATTAAGCTGATATGCATGATAAATATATATAATATAATACATATTAATATAATACTTCTCTTCTTGCAGGTGACTGATCAGAAGTAGAATCCACCATGTCGGCGAAGAAGCGATGTAAGATCGTAGAAGATTTCAGTCTGCAACCATCTACATCGACAGTTGGCTATCCTCCCATCGATTGGAATCGTTGTGCCCTTTTGCCAAGAACATTCTTCAGAGCCTCTCCAGTGCCCAGCAAAATAAAAGAGGACAGATGTTGGGGCTGGGTATCATCGTGTGGGTGACAATTTAACAAAGTTTCGAGAATTAGGTGAAAAAGCCAGTTGGCGTGCACATAGCACAATTAGATGATGGCGATGGTATCCCTCAAACACTTGCCAAACATAGCGCACAGTGGCACTCAAAAAAATGCCCAAAGGTGACAGGGTGTCATCAAGCGGATTGTTAATATGTATGGTCTCAGTGACCCAAATCAATAAAAAAACATTGCATATACTCTACTTCCAGGTATACCCCTAAAATCCCATTTGGCTGCCAGACTACTCTGGGGCC
>JACEEZ010017952.1:10000-23034 GCA_016584305.1 Chionoecetes opilio
TCTTGCAAGAGAAAATTTTCTTGCTCCCCCGCAGAAAACTCCTCTAATGGCTTACACAGCTCCACCCACACAAATGCACACTAGGCAGACGTTGCCCAGTGGCCCCCAGTGCAGACGAGGCAGCCAGGAATCCTCCAAAGGCGTTGTAGGAACGTGAGGCCCGGCGACACACCCACACACGTGGTGTACCTACTGGTGTATGTGCCTCCCTCCTTGTCTGCGCCAACGCCGCGTCCCTCTCTTACCACCGTCCGCCTTTTCCTACTCGGCTGACACACACACAAGTCCCAGGCCACGCTGCACAGTCCCACAGTGCAGACGAGGCAGCCAGGATTCCTCCTAGGGGCGTTATGGAGAAACAAAAGGCCCGGCAGCCCACCCGCCCGGCCCGGCGGTATTGCCTGCCTACTCTCTCCGCTCAACGGTAGGGATGTGCACCGGTTTTCGGTATACCGAAATACCGGTATTTTAGCACCGGTATTACCGATATTACCGGTATTTTTTGTTTTCGGTATACCGGTATCGGTATTGGTGGTGCATCGGTATACCGGTATCGGTATATTATTTGGTCGGTATTGGATTTCGGTATTGGTTTTTTCTCGCAACAGACCGGACTGCCGAGACACGTATGGTAGCGTAACGCTCATTGGCTCAGAGCCTCAGAATCTGAGGCGCGTGTTATCATTGGCCAATTACAGCTCAGCTGACAATGCCGCTCTGACAACCTCCCTCCCTCCCTCTACCCCTGAGGGAAGAGTCCCCCCGCAAGACCATCACAGAAAACGGATCATTACATATCACACAGGCGTCACTATAAAAATCTAGCCTAGATAACATTTTCATTATTGTTATTATATTATTATTATTATTATTTTTATTATTATTGTTAGTTTAGTCACTTTATTAGGTAATAATGGCATCATCATTTTCATTATTGTTATTATTATTATGATCCAAATTATTATTATTATTTATTATTAATATAATTATTTAAAAGATATGGTGTGTGTGTGTGATTTGGTGTGGACTGACTGTGTGTATTCATTTTCATCTAGTTGTATTTTTACAGGGCCAGAGCAATGCTCGTATGGCCCCGTCTCCATGTCAACATTTTTCTCATTCCCTTTTAAAGCTTTGTGTTGGCGAAGCCACCACCCGGAGAGCAGGTCACAAACCCCCGGCTAACACCCGGTACCCATTCACTGCTGGGTGGACAGGGGCTCGGGTTTTAACGAAAAAACCCCTCTGTTCCGCTCTGCCCGGGGATCGAACCCGGGTTGTGAACCGAGCGTGCTTCCCTTACATCACGGAGACCCGTGTGTGTGTATATGGTGTGTTGTGTGTGTGTGTGTTGTGTGTGTGTGTGTGTGACTGTGTGGGGTGGTGTGGTGTGTTTGTGGTGTGTGGTGTTTTGTGTGTGTGTGTGTGTGTGTGTACACACCTCAGATAAGACTGACCCCTCGTATCTTTACCATTATTTTGAAGGAAACTCGCGTTTCACGTGTCTCCCTTACGGCTCTACGCCTTTGAAATAACAACAATAAAATAATGAAAAATAAATGATGAAATTATTATAATAATAATAAACAACAATAATAATAATAATAATAAAACAATAATGTCAATGGTATTAATTATAATAATAAGTTATAATAATAAAAATAATAACTCAGATAAAATAATCATAACAAATAGTGATACTAACAATAATATGAGAACAATAATGATAATAATAATCAAAATGATGATAATAATAATAATAATTATAATAAAAATAATATTTAAATGATCATAATGTAATAATAAAGATACTGATACTACCAGCATACTACCTAGATGCACACACAGTACACACACACACACACACACCACACACACACAACCACACCCACACACCACACACCCACACACACCACACACACAACACACAGGGGGAACTCCGTAGTGTAAGGGTTAGCACGCTCGGCTCACAACCCAGAAGTCCCGGGTTCGATCCCCGGACGGAGCGAAGACAGAGGACGGTCTTTTTAAGACCCGAGCCCTGTCCAACCAGCAGTAAATGGGTACCGGGTGTTAGCCGGGGGTTTGTGACCTGGCCTCCCCGGGGTGCTGGCTTCGGCCAACACTAAAAAATTAGGATGAATGATAAAATAAATGTGATATGGAGACGGGGCCTCCGAGCGTTGCTCGGGCCTGTAAAAAACAATAGATGAATACAAACTAGATGAATACACATGCACAGTGCCACACACACACACACACAACACATTAACACACACAAGCTGGAGTGTACACAGAAGCGGCCGGAGGAGGAAGGCTCCCAAACAATTGGACGCGCTGGGTGAATGCAGGGACCACCAACCCCGCAGAGAAAAGCTGAAAGACCTTAAGTACCTATAGGTTAGGGCTATGGAGTTTAAATGTCCGTCTCCAAACGATTTACCTAAAAAAGTGATAAGTAGTGGAAGTGAAAAAAAAACGTAAACAAGATAAACAAAATGGCGGATCAGCTGGGGCCAGCGGGGCCCCCCAAATTCCATGGCTTCAACAGCAATGAATAGGACATATTGGGACTGAAAGCGAACCAGAGAAGAGTTGTAATGTTGGGAAAAACATTGACATGAATTAAGGATAAACTTGAGAAGATGGAAAAAGAAAGTTTTACGTTTTGGAAAAAGATAAATCTTTTCGAAAAATAGAGTGGACGAACTAAATGGAAAGCAGGACGTGGAAAAGGTTGAGCAAATGCATGTGAAATGTACTCTGTACACAAGAAATGGAAAATAACACAAGAGGAAATGAAGATGAAAGAAAAACATGGAAGATAGAACAGGAAAAAGAACAAGACAATTTACGGCAGATAATAGAAGATCAAGAAAATGAAAAGAAAAATCTGACCAAAAAATGTAGTCAAAGAAATAAAAACAAAAGGAGAATCTAGTAAGAGATACGCTAGACAAAAAAGAAATGTGTCATCATTTTTGGTTTAAAAGGAGAAAGTGCTGCCAAGAAAAACTTGAGAGAAGAGGAAGAAAAAAAAGGGGCAAAAAAAAATATTTAAAGTAGTAGAAGAAAATACGGAGGTAGAAGAAATAGAAGAAATAACGGGTTTAGGAAAATATGAAGAGGGAGGGGCCCGCCCCTTGAAAGTTAATTTTAGGTCACAAAATACAGCACTAGATATATGTCTAAGGCAGGGAAACTGGCAAAGGACAGAAGAATAAAAGAAAATATGGATAAGAAAAGATATGAATGAGGAAGAAAGAGCCAGTCTGAATGTACTGTTTAAAGAAGCCAAAGCAAAAAAAGAACTGAGAACATAAGAACATAAGAAAATAAGGAAGCTACAAGAGGCCGCGAGGCCTACACGTGGTAGTTCCTGTTAAGAGGAACGGAAAGACTAAGAACGGAAAAACTGAGGACGGAAGAGGAAAAACAGAAATTCTATTGGAGAGTTTTAGACCAAAAACTGAAGAAGTGGTATCTAAAAGAGAAAGAGTAAGAGAAGACAGTCCAAAGGAAAATGAAATAGGATGGCAGGTATCGTATACCTGACATATTAGGTTAGATTCTAGAAAAAACGAAGCTGAGTGTTTCTGAGGATGTGCCAGTTGGGGGAGGGTCAATAAATAATGTTAGGAGGAGAAACAGAAACCAGAAAAAGGGAGGGGGTGTAATGGTGTTAACAAGGAAGGATGTGGTAGTAGGAAATGTGGAGAAAGGAGAAGGAATGGCCGAGGTGTTGAAGGTAGAGTTGGTGATGAAAAAAGGAAGAATAAGAGACTTAGTAATCGTATACGTTCCACCTAAGACAAATTCCTGGGGGAGAGAAGAGTACGGAGACATGATAAGAGACAAGCAAATGTTTAAAGAATACGATGGAAAATAGTGAGAACAAATTTTGATGGGAGATTTTAACTGCAAAGAAGTTTGCTGGGAAGAATGTATACTGAAGGAGGAGGAAAACTCATGGGGTGGATATTGTTGGTTTTGGTAATAAATAACATCATGACTCAGTGGATTAAAGAGAACACAAGATTCAGAGGTAGCGAAGAACCATCAAGACTAGCCCTACTATTGACGAAAGAACTGGAAGTAATTAGTAAAATGATTTATCAGTGCCCACTTGGAAGAGCGACCATGTACTTATTGAATTTAAAATAAATGATAGCAAAAAGGAGGGGAGAAAAGAAGAACATAAAAAAGGAAGATAAAAATTTATGGAAAAGCAGACTTTGACGGATTAAGAACATTTCGGAGAAAACAGACTGGGGGAATTTTCCATGCAGCAACGAGTCCCCAGAAAAAATGGGATGAGTTCATCCGAATTTACACCGAAGGAATAAATGGGTCATGTTCCAAGGTATTTATCAGAGAAAAAAAAAAAAAATGAATGGTTTAACAGAAAATGGAATTAGCAAGACTAGAAAGAGAAAAAAATGGAATAGTTGGAGGAAAAAAAGGGGGGCAGCAACCTTTGGGAGGAGTACAAAACAGCTAGAAATGAATATCTAAGAATCCGAAGAGAAAGAAGAAAGTAACTTTTGAGAGGAATATAATAGAAAAATGATGAATGAACCGAAACTTTTCTATAGATATATTAATGGAAAAATGAAAAAACAAGGAAGAATAGATAAGCTGAAGGTAGAAGGCATAGTGTATGAAGATGCATTACAACAGGCCGAGGTGATGAATAAGTGCTTTGAGACTTTTATTACAAGAGAAAGTTTAATTTAAAACGAAAAATAAATAGCAAAAGAAAATAAATGGAAGACATAAAAGTAGACGTAATAGAAGTAAAAAGCTAATGGAAGTCAAGATGTGAGAAAAGCCCCGGGTCCAGATGGAGTGTCGAACTGGTAATGAAAGAGTGCAGTAACCAACTAGCAGGAAAATTACATAGTGTAATTGAGAGTTCACTCAAGGAGAGCCGAGTCCCGCTTGATTGAAAAGAGCAAATATTGTGCCAATTCACAAAGGAGGTGACAAAGAAGAACCCCTAAATTACAGGCCGTATCATTTAAAAAAAATGTAGTGGCCAAAAATGTGTGAAACAATTGTGAAGGACAGATGGTTGAAATATTTTGGGAAAAGACAAACACACTTGCAGGTGGCCAGTTTGGATTTAGAGGAGGAATGTCATGTAAACAAATCTATTGAGCTTTTACTCGAGAGTGATCGAGTGACACAGGAAAGAGAAGGGTGGGTCGATTGCATTACTTGGACCAAAGAAGGCATTTGACAAGGTACCTCATAAGAGACTGCTCTGGAAGCTAAAACATGTAGCAGGATGAAGGGTGGTTTGCTGAAGTGGATGGAAGGGCTTTTGAGCAACAGAGAGATGAGAACAGTAATAAAAAATCAAAAGTCAAATAGTGCAGTGTGATAAGTGGAGTTCCTCAAGGATCAGTATTGGCCCCAGTGATGTTCTTGGTCTATGTAAATGATATGGCAGAAGGAGTAAACGGTTATATGAGTTTATTCCTGATGATGCTAAATTACTAAGAAAAGTAGAAAGTAAAGAGGACTGTGAGGATTTACAAAAGGATTAGATAAGATTTTCAGATGGAGTCCCAAAAAGGGAAATGGAGTTTAATGCCAAAAAGTGTAAAGTGATGGAAATGGGCAATAGCGAAAAGAGACAGAGAGGAAAGTATTCGAGGGAAACGAATGGATAATCAAAAACAAAGGTCGAAAAAGAAACTGGGATTATGGATTAAGGACAATTTGTCACCAAAGCATATAAACAAGATCACAGGAGATACATACCCGTTTTCTGAGGAATATAAGAATGGCATTCAAATATTGGATGAAGAGATGATCAAGAAAAATTTGGGAACATCTCTGATTCGACCAAGGTTGGAATATGCGGCAGTGATTTGGTCACCACATAAAAAGAAGGATATAAGAAGATTGAGAGAATACAAAGAGCAGCCACAAAAATGGCTCCAAGCCTGAGAGATTTAACATAGAAAAAAAGAACTTTCATGACTAAAACTCCCAACACTTGAGAAAAGAAAGGGGAAAGGGGAGATTTTATAAGCAGTGTATAGAGCATCAATGGGTCTGGAAAAAATTGATAGAAATGATCTGTTTTTGTGGGCAGACAGAAGTACAAGAGGGGCATGAGAAGGTCATGAGAATGAAAAGGACAACATGCAAGAGGGATATAAAAAAATACAGCTTCCCGTATACAAGCATAGAAGCTGGAACAACCTTGATGCAAAAGTGATTAATGCAAGAAGTATTCAGGACTTTCAAAGGCAAACTGGATAATAGTAGATTTGGAGGGCGGGACAGTACGAGCATAGTCTTTTTTCCCGTATGTTACAACTAGGTAAAAAACAACTAGGTAAATAAATACACACACAACACACCACACACAGACACACGGCTACTCCTATAGTATATTAGATTTCTGATGCAAAAAAGAAATGGCCCACGCCAAATAACATTTTATTTTAGGGGGTCTATGCTGTACGGTAGGGTTAAGAATTGTAAAAAAAAAAAAAAAAAGGCCTACGCCACATAAAACTTTGTTAGGGGGGGCTATGCTGTACGGTTGGGGTACGAATTGTAAAAAAAAAAAAAGAGATGGCCGACGCCAGGGGCGGATTATGGTGTGCGAGGCCCTGTATAGGCCGGTACGGGGAGTGCGGGGCCCTGAATGAAATGTGGGGTAAAATTCTAGAGTCCTTTCCAGCCCTTATTAGTTTTTTTATCTCCAGACCTTCAAAAGATCCCTTCAGATTTAAAAAAATCTAAAACGTAATTATAAAGTGGGGGAGAGATGCCCCCTTCAATGCCTCCTCCCCCCTATATTACCCCTGCCCTGGACCCCAAAATAAAATTTCTAACCTAACCTCACTACAACCTAACCAATAACCTCCTAACGAGAACAAGGGTGGGAAAGGACTACAATTTTACCAGGTTAGGTTAGGTTGGGTTAGTAATTATTTTTATTTTTTAATCTCTCCCCCACTTTATTTTTACATTTAGAGGTATCTGAAGGGATTTGTGAAGGTCTGGATAAAATAAAACACTAATAAGGGCGAGAAAGGACTAAAAATTTACCAAATGTGGTTCAGATTTCATGTTATTTTAATTGAAATTTTTTCCACTCATATTTTACATTACATTGGTACTAATTTGTGGCATATTATGGTACATGCAAGTAACAGTGTTCGAGCAAAAAGAAATGTCCAGCATTCAGATTTTCATTGAAAACATATTTTTTCCTCTGGGGTGCGGGGCCTAGGCCATAGTCTACTCGGGCCCCCCTTAAATCTGTCAATGGCCGACGCCACAGGATACTTTATTTTATGGGGGTCTATGCTGTACTGTGGTCTGTGGTAACCCGGGAGTCACACTAGCCTGTGTCCCGGGGTAACGGGTTCTCACCCACCACAGGCTCTAAGGGCTAATGCCACGGAGATCAGCACCGCATGCCCACGCGCAGCTACGCGTATGCTCCCATCTTTTCCTTACCTTTACCCATGTTGTACGGTAGGGGTTAATAATTGTGAAAAAAAAAAAAAATGGCCGACGCTATAGGAAAAATTTTTTTAAGGGAGGGCTGGCGTGCTGTAGAGGTTAATAATTGTCTGAGAAGGACAAGTAAAAAAAAAACACGAAAAAAACAAATACCGATACCGGTAATACCGGTATTCCTGTACGGATCTGTATACCGGTATCGTAATTGATACCGGTGTGAGGGACGTACCGGTATTACTCCCGCAAACCCGGGATCGGCAATACCGGTATTTTCTTGATACCGCACAACCTACTCCACGGTCCGCCTCTCTCTCCCCGCGGGCCCGCACCAGCGTTGCCAGGTGAATTTGCCCAAAATATCGTACTAAACCAGTCAAAACTATCGTACTTGCATCTGTATATTGTACATTCTTTCATAAAAATAAATTGTCTGTCAATCAATTAAAAATCATTGTCTGCTATATAATGTAGCCTGTAAAAAAAATCACAAATATTATAAAAGTGTCAGTGTGCCCAAATAGACTTGATAGAGGTTTATTCTGGCTAACATTCGAGGACTTGCGAAGGTTTGGAAGGGTGTATGGGTATTATAATGAGAGATCTTGATGAAAGAGCTTGCTTCAAATATCTATAACCTTCTAACCTGCTCAAAATAGCTTTAATGTTAAGCGGCTATCACACGAGGCGTTTCGTCGAACTGTTTCGTCGAACTTGCCATCCCCTGACGGGAATATTAACATAACCGAAACTAACCTAACTTTAACGGCGGTAGCGACCGCGCAGTCTCGTCCACTAAAACAATTTAGTCCACATGAACGCGTCTTCATCTGTCGCTGCAGTTCTCTTCTAACAATCACCTCCTCCCTTTTCATCACCAGTAGCTACGTATATATATGCCCCTAAACTTAAAACATTAACAACAAATATTCGCGCCTCACACTGTCATCTCTTCATCTTTGTTTGTTATGGTTGGGATAAACGAACGGTTGTTCGACGAATCAGTCGACGAAACGCCTCGTGTGATAACCGCTTTAGCCAGAATAAACCTCTATCAAGTTTATTTGGGCATCTTACTTTGCTACGAAACAAAGCGATTACGATTCGTTGGCTCAATGTTAATCAGTCCTTAAAACCCGAGCCTCTGTCCATCCAGCAGTGAATGGGTACCGGATGTTAGCCGGGGGTTTGTAACCCGCCTCCCGGGGTGCTGGCTTCGGCAACACTATAAGTACTAGCAGACAGCACTAGTCTGGTTACAGTGGAGATCCATCTCAGCTGCGTCGATAAC
Organism: Chionoecetes opilio; assembly: GCA_016584305.1. Taxonomy (NCBI): domain Eukaryota; kingdom Metazoa; phylum Arthropoda; class Malacostraca; order Decapoda; family Majidae; genus Chionoecetes; species Chionoecetes opilio. Next base: position 18,783 of record JACEEZ010017952.1, read on the forward strand.
TGACGAAATTCTTCAAAAACAAACAAAGTCCGTTCACTAAACGCAGCCCAGGTTTGTTTGGACTGGTATCTTTTGCACTCACTCTATATCCAAAGGGCGCTGGCTAAAGACTGACATATACGTACAGGGGCTAACTCGGAGGACGGAGCAGAACGTGAAGGTACGTGTATCAGACCAGCATTTGCGTCATCCACACATTACATGCTCATCAGCTGGGAGAGAAATTTTTTAAATTTAATAATCAAATTATTTTACATCTCCATTGAATTATTGTACAAGTTCCGGGATTATCGTATTATCGTACAGGCGTTATTGTACATCGTACAAACGGTCAGATTTCCGTATTTGTACGATAATTATGTACGACTGGCAACGCTGGCCCGCACCAAGCCTCCCCACCTCGCACACAAACACTCCTCCGCCAACTTTCCCGCTCACATCCGGGTCTCTCCCACCGCGAAAGTTAAACAGTAATTTGCATTCTCATATAATATATATATATATATATATATATATATATATATATATATATATATATATATATATATATATATATATATTATATTGTTACGTATAACGTAAGGCATGATGTGTGGGGGGGGAAGGCTGTAATGTGTGTCTGTGTGTATGTCTGAGTGTCGCGTGGAGCGGTGGTAGCAGGGTGTGTATGAGTGGGCGTCGCGCGACCTTGATACCACAGCCGTGAGGCCGCGCGGGTGGGTATGGGGCGGGGAGTGGAGCCAGGGAACGTGCTGGCTCCAAGGGAGCCAACACGGGAGACACAAAGCCAGAGCCAGACACAAAGGGAGGCAGTGGCGCTAAAACCAGCGAGGAGGGAAGGTTGAAGCCTCGTGTCGGCGGTCGGGGTATCGCGTGGGGGGGGATTGCCAGGGTGTTTGTGGTGTAGATGTACTGTGTGTGGTTGGGGTTGTGGTTATGAACAGTGACTGTAGGGAGGCAGTGGAGCCTTTGCGACCATCGTGCAAGAGTGGGGAGGCGACTCTGTGACTGTGTAACTGACGGTGATTTGTATTGTGTACAGTGGCTTTGATCATTAAACCCAGAACTGTCGCTTGTGTTTCCTTCGCCTATGGTTTTGACCTCGTGAACTACTTAGCTCGCCTCATCTTGACATCCCGAATCCTGAAGGAGGGCTGCAGGAGTAAGTGAGTGGCCTGTAGCGGGGTATTTTTAAAACTAACACCGCCCCTTCCTGTACAGCTCTTACCCTGTAACACCTGGGTGTGGTGTGATAAGGTCCAGGAGGGGAGTGAAGAGCGTAACAATATATTATACAGTAGTACCTCGCGTATTCGGACCTCGACATTTTTCGGACCTCCATCTGGAGGGGTCATTCACCAAAATACTGTGAACCCTAAAATTTAAATAAATACATGAAATGAGAAAGGGAGAGAGGTTTTACGTAAAAGTTATTTGAATCACGCACCAGTCTGTACTGGTGTTGGAGGATGGGGTGCCGTGGATGTATACACGATAATTTTTTGATAACTTAGTCGCTCTCCTGTTGTCTTGTGGTAAACACCTTTGTAGCCTACCGGTCTGTGTTCGAAAAATTTGGGGCGCTTTTGTGGTCCGGTGTTTGTGGCTTTTGGGGGTGTTCCGGGCTTCCTGGAGATGAAAATGTTATGTATTTACAAATTTAAATTTTGTTAGATTTTTTGTTATGGGTTTTAGGGGTGGGTTTTATAAATCCCTACATTATTCGGATCCAAATTTCTCGAACCAATTCTTGGCCAATTAGTCCGAATACGGGAGGTATACGGTATTAATATATATATTATATAAAATTATTAATATATATATTATATATAAAATAGATATATATATATATATATATATAATATATATATATATATATATATATCGACATTTCAGGGTGACAAAGACACTCGTCATTTTTGGGGTTGTTTATGCGCAACGTTTCGCCAAAAGACACTTGGCATCATCAGGCTAAAATATAAAAAAATTAATATACTATACTGCTAAAAAGCGAACATCTAAAAGAATTTTTTAAACAATAAAATAATCCTATATTATCTAAAAAATAATAAATAATAAAAAAATACAAATACATTGTATTTTATTTAAAATTTTTTATTTTTTAGATAATATAGGATTTTTTATTGTTTAAAAAAATTCTTTTAGTGTTCGTTTTTTAGCAGTATAGTATATTAATTTTTTAACTATTTAGCCTGATGATGCCAAGTGTCTTTTGGCAAAAACGTTGCGCATAAAAACCCCAAAAAAGACGAGGTCTTTGTCACCCTGAAATGTCAAGAGTTTACCTAAAAAAAACCCAAAAAAATTTATATAATAAAATATAAAAATAATATATATAATATAAATATAATATAATATATATAATATATATATATATTATATAATAATATTATATAATATATTTGGGTTTGTAAAATATTTACAACCGGGGTTGCGGTTGGGGTTTTGGGGTTTACAAATTATGACAACTGCGGTTTGGGGTTTGCGGTTTATAACTAGGAAAAATGCGTAATTATTAATTGGAATATTAGGGGTTAGGCGTTTGGCCAAATTGGTACGTAATTATAATTACATAGTGAACAAAGTTTTGCAAACACAAATGCGGCAAATTATATGTACTATCAAAATGAAGTTATTCAAATTATAATTTTATTATAAAAGAATGGGTCAAAAAATTTAAAAACCCCAATATATGCAAAAGTGTTTCCCCTAAATGTATTGGTAGGGGAAAATACAAAAAAGAAATTTTTCCCCCGGGGTTTCCCTCGGCCAGTCTCTCGGCCAGAGCGCTTTTTTATTTTTTATCATTTGATCATAAAGCACGGCATAAATCTATCAAGCTTTAACAACCAAAACCGAATTTAAAACGGCGGCGGTTGCGAGTGAAGACTTCTAGAAATGCGGTTTGGGGTTTGGAATTTTGTGGGGTTGTAGGCGGTTGGGGTTTGGGGGTTATTCGATCCAAGCTAATATAATATATATTAGCTGCAAACCCGCCCCCCGGGGCGGATTTTTTGGCTAGGGTAGGGGGGGCCTCAGGCCCACCCCCCGTGTTTTTGGGGGGCCGGCCCACCAAACAAGACTCACCCGATAGCCCCTTTAAAATTCCTGAATATGGATGTAGAGAGTAGATTTTAAAGCTAACCCCTTCCCTCACCCCAAAACCCTTCATCACCATTACCATCACCCCCCCCCCCATTTATCACCATTACCCACACCCCACCCAACCCCCAACACACCCCCTTTACCACCATTACCCATCACCCCCCCCCTATTCCCTCACCCACACCCAACCCCCCAAAAAACACCCCCCCACCCATTACTACCCCTCACCCCACACCCATTACCCATACCCCCCCCATTACACCCCAACCATCACCCACATCAAGGTTTTTCCCAATTTTCGCAACCCCTTTTTTTTTTACAATTTTCGCTAAAAGGCTACTAAAAAAAAAAAAAAAAAACGGAATCTATAAGGTGCAAAAGTGCCTGGTCGACCGGGCAAAAAATGGCCATAGGGGATTGGGGGACTGGGGGCGGCACCTACGCGGACACAAGAAAGACAGACAGACACACACAACCCCTTTTATTATTTAAAAATTATATATATATAAAAAATAATATAATATATATATATATTTTAAAATATATATATATATAAAAATTAAAAAATATAATAATTTTATATATTAAAAAATATAATAATATATTATAATTTTATATATATTATTAATATATAATTATAATATATAAACACGTGGTGCACAAGTTTGCGCCTAGTGAGAATTTTTAATTGCAAAAGCTCAAATCCGCGAAACCTTTTACTTTGACAAAATGGGAAAAATGGTGTTGGGACCCCGATTTTAAAAAAATTTGGGGTTTGGGGCCAAAGAATTTTTTTCTTTCAACCCAATCTTTTGTAGATCTTTTTTTCCGTATTTTAGCCCCCCTTTTCCGGGGGAATTGAAAATAAGGGGGATGCCCCCTCCCAAAAATTTTCCGTTTAAAAACTTAAAAATTAATCTGCTTTCCTATAAATGCAATGGGCGTCGCATTTTGAGACCTTTTTTTAATTTTAGCAAAAATTTTCCCGTTTCATACGTGTCGAACTTACGTTTTTTAACCCCCCTTTTGGTTGTAAGTTCAAACCTTTTTACCCCCTTTTTTTATGTTTTAGCCCTTTTTTAATTCCGCTACTACCTGGGTACTTGAACCAAAAAAAAAAAAAACA
>JACEEZ010017953.1:0-12500 GCA_016584305.1 Chionoecetes opilio
GAAAGACTATAACTTCTGCCATGATGTGAGTATGTTACTGTCTCCGAGTAACCTTGGTGTAAAAGTAGGATAGCCGTCCTCCAGTAGAGATCAGTAGAGGAGGGAGGGAGGGAGGGGGGAAGGGAGGGAGGGATGCATAAAGGGCGGATGCTTAAAAGCTTCACAACTTTCTCTTTGAGTGTCATCAGTGGGAAACAGGAAGTAAAGTACCGTTAGAGGTCAAGAGGTCACTGGAGTACACCACGTGCTCCATTCAGCTGGAGTAGTGACTTATTCATTAAATGCATAGTACAATGCAGGAGTACACACCCATTCATAAAAGCGTGGGAACCAGGAAGTAAAGTTCCGTTAGAGGTCAAGAGGTCACTGTGGGAGCCAGGAAGTAAAATACCGTTAGAGGTCAAGAGGTCACTGGAGTACACCACGTGCTCTATTCAGCTGGAGTAGTGACTCATTCATTAAATGCATAGTACAATGCAGGAGTACACACCCATTCATAAAAGCGTGGGAACCAGGAAGTAAAGTTCCGTTAGAGGTCAAGAGGTCACTGTGGGAGCCAGGAAGTAAAATACCGTTAGAGGTCAAGAGGTCACTGGAGTACACCACGTGCTCCATTCAGCTGGAGTAGTGACTCATTCATTAAATGCATAGTACAATGCAGGAGTACACACCCATTCATAAAAGCGTGGGAACGAGGAAGTAAAGTTCCGTTAGAGGTCTAGAGGTCACTGTGGGAACCAGGAAGTAAAATACCGTTAGAGGTCAAGAGGTCACTGGAGTACACCACGTGCTCCATTCAGCTGGAGTAGTGACTCATTCATTAAATGCATAGTACAATGCAGGAGTACACACCCATTCATAAAAGCGTGGGAACCAGGAAGTAAAGTTCCGTTAGAGGTCAAGAGGTCACTGTAGGAACCAGGAAGTAAAACATCGTTAGAGGTCAAGAGGTCAAATAAAATACCGTTAGAGGTCAATGAACCCGGAAGTAAGGGGTCAAAGGTCAAATAGCTCCCAGTGGCTCATCGTATACTACTAAGAGGGGCTGGATAGGTTCATGGATGGGGATGAAAGGTAGATGTAGGTAGTGTTAGGTGACAGGAACTACCACGTGTAGGCCTCGCGGCCTCTTGTAGCTTCTTTATTTTCTTATGTTCTTATGTTCTTATGTTCTAATGCAAGAGTTCATCAGTATTTTTACTCTTTCATCCCTTTCACTGATAAACTCTGGAACTCTCTTCCTGTTTCTATTTTTCCACCTTCCTACAAATTAAATGTTTTCAAGAGAAGAGTGACAAGACACCACCCGAACTAAATTGGCCCTACCTCCTTTCTTTATTATTATTAGTGTCTTCTTTATAGGGACTGGGAACTAAGCGGGCTTTATGTTACCTCTTTTTTGTGTGCCCTTGGCCAGTCCTTTGTGATGTAAAAAAAAAAAAACATTAACAGTCTGAATCAGAGAATTCTGCCTCACTAGATTCTGAATCATCACAATCTGATGAATTCCTCCTCCTACTCTGTACATCATCATTTTCCATCTCCTCATCATCATACTCGCTCTCATCTTCCTCGCTCTCTTCAGCTGACCTTGATGCAGGTAGATGCATTGGAAGAGCAGGTCGTGTGTGGCGGATAGGGCGACAGCGACCATCGACCAATTCACATCCATGTCCAAGTGGCGAAGGGTGGCGTTTCACCAAAGGATGGCGCACTAGATATGACAAGTAGAAGTAGTTGGCACGCAGGCAATGTTGGCGTAGGGCCGTAGGCTATCAGCATCGGGGAGGAGACGGATGAATGATTTATTTTTCATGCTCTTCCACTTAACTGCACGGGCCTCAGCCATGGTGCTACTCTTGTGGTCAGCTTAGATGACATGTCGTGTAAACTTGAAGAGCTCCGGCCTCTACCACTTCCTCTTCAAGGTCAAGGCTATCTCCACACCGTGAAAGCTGTTGTCGTGCTACAGGGCTCTTCACCACCTGGTCATACAGTGACTTCTTACCCTTGCCGTAGAAACCTGAGTTGCCATCGCATCTTGTCATACAGTGCAGCTGCACAATACAGTCTGCCATGTCGTCAGTGACCAGATTCCTGCAGACGAGCATCTCCTGCTTTCTTTTGATGTAGAGCATACCAGGCAGCTGCTTTGAGATTAATCCACAAGCTCCTTGCTGCGAGTAACTCCATGAAGGGTGACGGTGGTATTGATGGCGGTAGTGGTGGGTTGCTTTTCAATGTGTGATGAGAGAAGTAAGGGAGACTGTGCTTGGAGACCAATCTACTATCTCCTTCTGTAAAAAAGAATCTTAACGAACACCGATTGTAATGTTATCTCAGAAAATAACGACATAAAGGTAGCATGGCATGAATTCACCGGTAAGCTTAACTTAGCAATACAATCCTCAATACCGATGCGATATAGGCGATCTTTTCAAAATATTAAACCGAAATGGTGGACCCGCGAAATCAAGGACAGCCTTGCAGCTAAAAAGCGTGCATATGAAAAACACAAAGAAACACAAAATGAAGACGACAAACGCGAACACGACAGAATTAGACGAAATACGAAAAACTTATTAAGCAGAGCAAGAAAAATTTTGAAGTACGTATTGCCGAAATGAGCAAATCAAACCCTAAAGAATTCTACAGCTATGTTAAAAAGAAAAAAGTAATGACGTCAACCATAGGGCCGTTGGAAATGGAAAATGGCGAACACACAGAAAATGAAGTGACTATGGCGGATACTTTAAATAACTTCTTTGCATCAGTCTTCACAGTAGAAAACACCACGCAAAATCAACCCATCCCGAAAACCCAGAACAAAGGTACTTGCCTCAGCTCATTAACCTTTCAGGAATGTGACATTTTGCTCGCGATAAATAACATGAAAATTAACAAAGCTCCTGGTCCTGACAAAATTTCGCCACGCATATTAAAAGAAGCAAAGAACGAAATAGTAAAACCATTTCCATCTTTTTTTAATAAGTCTTTACTCCCCGGGAATGTCCGTGCAATGGAAACTAGAAAAGTCACCCCATATTTAAAAAAGGAAAAAAGTCGCGCCCGGAAACTACGCCAAATCATTTAACATCGTTGCTGGAAAATAGGGGAATCCATCATGAACAAAATCGTTAGTTTTTAAAAGAAAATGACAAAATTAAAGATTCGCGCAGGGTTCAGAAAAAAGCTCATGCCTCTCAAACTTCTTGTTTTTTAAAATGTGTATTAAAAATGAGAAAACACGAGGCATAACTAGTTTTACCTCTTTTTAAAAAAGCGTTCGAAAATTTCCCTCATAAGCATCTCTTAGAAAAAGTAAAAGTCTGGTAAAACAGGCCATCTTTAAAATTTGGGAAAGAAAACGGGCTGTCAAATCTTAAAAAAAGGGTGTAAAAAGGGAAATCTTCTGACTGGACATGTTAATAGTGGGGGTTCCTCAAGGTCTTCTCGGACCTATCCTGTTTTTAAAATTATATAAAGACATGACGGGGAACAATGCAGGATATCAAAATTTTGGCTGATAAACCAAATCCAAACTAGCCTCTACAAAATCTCAGCCCCAAACTCATACAAAACGATTTAAAACACGCTAACAAATGGTCAAAAACGGGCAAAAAAATTTTCATTCTTGAAAAATGCCATGTATACATATGGGTAATAACAACCCTCATGAAAGTTCGTGATAAACGATTTCCAACTAAAAATTTTTGATAAAGAAAAAGTTTTTAGGCGTTATAATCTCGAAGATCTAAAACCAAAATAACTAAATTATAGGGGTAGAAAAACTGCAAATAAATTTGGTTGGCTTTATGGACGAATTTTCATTTTAAAAATCTAAAAAGTGATACTCATTTTTTTTAATTTTTAACTTTTTTTTTTTTTACTCGTTTGTTCCCCCCCATCGGGAATTCTGTGTGCATTCGGTCCTTTATTTAAAAAGGACTAGATAAACTAGAAAAAATACGGCAGAGTAACCAAAAGATACCTAGTTGCGTAAAAAATCGTAAAAAAATCGGTAAAAGAATTTAAACTTTTTCCCCATTAAAAAAACAAGGAAAAGAAGGACCTATCGAAGTTTTTAAAAATCTTTAAAGGATTTACGAACGTATCCCAAAAATCTTTTCACGCTAGACCGGTAAAGTAAACTAGAAACAAGGGTTTTAAAAATAACAGGAAACGGTTTGAAACAACGAGGCAAAGTACTTCTTCAAAAAACCGTATTGTAACGTATGGAATGGCCCCCTCAGCGTAGTAAACTCGAATAAAATAAACATCAAAAAATTGCCTCGAAAAATATTTCATATCAAACCCCCGGTTGTCACTTTTTTACTCGGATAAAAAATTTATCTCGGGGGCCTTTCATTCTGAAATGACTGCGATCGCGTCACACAACCCCTCCCACACGTCTCAGACAGCCCCGAGTAAACGGTCCTACTACTACTTTTTGACCTGTGACGGGTTGTGGTTAGTAAGGGCCCCCGACGTTATGACCACCATCGGGATTTTATTCTAGGGGTCACTGCTGCAGGGGGGGTTGAAGGTTTTCGGCTCCTACAGGAAGCGAGCTGGGGGCGACTTAAATTTTTTCAGGTGCGACTTTGACTTTGCGACTTTTCCGCCGGACCTGGTGCGATGCGACTCTGCACTCTTTTTTGGCCCCCCCCTGCGACTTGCGACTTTGCGACTTTGCGACTGCGACTTATTTTTCCGGGGCGCTCCGCAATTACAAAATAAAATTTAGCGCGATAACAGAAACATGCTTTTTTTAAGGAGAAAAAACTATTTATTATTTTTTTAGTTCAAAAAAAGCCTAAACTAATTCTACAGGCCTCCTCCTCCTCCCCTACGTCCTCCGCCTATCTTTTCCTCCAGGAGGTCCATGTTCCCTTTGAGGAACCAACTCCTCAAAATTGACCTCCCCCAGGGGGGACCCTTTTGGCCTGAGGACGTCCCCGGCCGGGGGAAGAGCCCCTCCACAGCTCAAATGGGGGGGGGTTTTAACCTAAGAATAAATCCACCCCCCCCTCCCGTGCTGGTGGGGAAAAAGGGACCAGGCCCGCTCGCCTTTTTGAGGGCACCCCCTCCTCCATGCTTCCTCTTTCAAAAAAATCGTCTTTGTTTCCCGTTCAAAGTCGGGGCAAAAGTCCGGAAAATTGGGGGACGACTTTGTTAGTCCGACTTTCTCAAACTTTGCGACTTTCGACTTTGCGACTTTGAAAATTTAAGTAGGCAAAAATCCAAAATCCAAAGTCGCAAACCGGTGCCGCAAAAGCCAGCTCTGTGGGGAAATACACAATCCGCAGTGGGTTAACGGAGCTGGGGGCCTGATTGCTGCTGCCTCCCAAAAAGTGCCAGGAAGGGTGCCGCACCACCCTTAAACCTCCACACTGTGTTCCCACCTACAAAAAACACTAAATGACCCCACTATCAAAATAAACCTCCCCCACAAAAAATGTATAGTTAGCCATAGATTACAGCTTTCAACTTTCCCCAAAATTCCTGCAGTTTTTCTATATTGCGGTACACTTTATTTCCGGCCCGTTCGGGTGGAGGGATGGGTGGGTGGGGAGGAACCCTTTTATTTTCCTATCCCTTTCTCTTTATTTTTAGTTAGTGTAGTGTGTTAAAACAAACACCCTTTTAGGGTATTTCCATTTGGGCGTTGCTGTTTTTTGTTTTCCCTTTTTAAACCTTGGTAAACCTTTTTCTGCACTGTATAGGGTTTAGTATTTAGGCAACACTCTTATGGCAACTGCCCCTTTATCTTTAAAATATGGTTAGCGCGTGACCCCGGGGCTCCTTGTCACTCCTCCCGCGAATTTTTGGGGGTCAACCTATTTCGCGCTCGTCTGTGGGCGGGCCCCGTGGCCCCCCCAATATATCCCAACATATTCCCTGTTCCTAATCCACTCCTGCTGAGCAATTTTTCTTCTGTTTCAATCTACAAGTTTAGTATTTATTGACCCATACCCACACGTATGTTTTGGGCGCATAGACAATACACGATCAACCCCAACCTTCCAAGCCTGACTGCCGCTCGCCACAAGCTACCAGCGCCCCCCTACATTTTCATCTTTGTTCCGCCTCCTACCTACCTTTTATGTACAAGTAAGTACCACGTTCCCGTAACCCTTTTTCCCCTGCAAAGCAAAAGCCGCTGAATCATGAGAGGCGAGATCCTTCCTCCTCCTCTATTCCTCACCCTTGCCGGCCTGGGACGAGTTAGATGGACTTGACGTCATCTCTAAGCCGCTCGCTACATGAAGCACCAATTGCTCACTGCTGATACCAAATGAGGAGAGCGCTGCTTCGACATACGTACCGCCCCCACATATGTCATAGACTAGGTCACTCTGGTTCTTCTGTGGGTTGGAGTGGAAGCCGATCTTGCCCTGAACTCACGGGTCAGGATATCTTTGATGTAAGATGACTTACCCCAGATCTGGAAAGCCATACTGAGAGGTGGATGGATGGAGTCATGGAGGAGGCTCTATATTGACCTTACTTAGTTCGTGTTCTTCAAAGATGACTGTTCTGACGTTGTCAGATTGAGATAGTTTGATTGCCTCACGGAGAGTGACTTTGTGCATGGCGTGCAGTTTGTCATCTTCACTCATTCTCGGGAAACTACGCACATATTTCAACCAACATTTAAGGTGATAACTTATCTCAAGTGCACCGGGCTGGTCAGCTGCAGAATCGATGAGACAGTTAATTCTGTCTCGCATTAAATTGATCGTCCAGGGATACTGTGTGCCTCTTGAAAGCTGTCCATGCTGGATCCATATGAAATTAGATGCAGCTTTTTTTTCAGGGTGCTTTGTCGCTCTGGCTTACAGCACCAGACACATTTGCTTTTATCATGAATCGGCCCAAGACTTGAATTCAGCCGCTTTGGGAAACTGGAGCCAAAGTTTGGGGAACAAACTTCAGACACATATGTAGACGAAGACTGACATTGGCTTTCATTGAACTTTTCCTTTCTTTAGTTGGCCTCCTCCAGTTTATTGGCATTCGATAAGATCAATATACATGTCCCTGAACTTGTCCGACAGGACCTTTATCCCAATCAAAAGATGCGTGGACTCTCCAAACTTATCAAGACCACTCCAACAGAGCCTTCTTTTTGAGATTTTCCCACCTCTCCATTGAGGTAATGGAATTTGTGGCTTCATCACAAAGCCTGCCACACTGAAGGACACATGGAATGCAGGACATTGTCAAATTAAAGCTATGTTCTCAATTCACTATTTCTGTCTTGCATGCTCAACCAATATCTGTAAAGACAGAAAAAAGAATACGTTAGTTATGATATGAAATTATACAAAAAAAAAGAAACTTTACTTATTTACCTGAAAGGCAAGTGTGCATTTAAAAAATAATGTGTACCCCATCGTATCGAGAGAACTATTATAATTGCACTTTAAAACTTGCACTCACTGTCTGTAACACTCATTGTGGATTTTGTGATCATAACCAGACAGTCACACCTACAAAATTTATTCATGCCTCTTAGTAAAATACTACACATACGGGTTTTAGGTAGCAACACTGTACGCGATGCGGCAACAGTGCACCGCCCTCCAGGCATATTTTGTAACCTTAGTCGCTCCCCGGGCGGTCAGACCCTCAAGACCAAACTCCTCGCTGTGGCCCGCGTACCTCTGTTCTTCAAAAATAACACCTCGGAAGAACTCGCTTCTCCTTCGGGGGACCTCCCCCCAACCACTCCGGGTTTAAACACTGCAACTCGAGCAACACTCATCACATTTTGGCAGACTAAAGCCGCGGTCACACGAGCACTTTTTTTCCCGGGAATATTCAGCCAAGGCAATTTCTTGCCGATATTTACACGGACTTTCATAGAGCTAGCCGAGTTTTTAAACGCCAATTTTAGCTAATCGTTTTAATCGGCGCGGGGAGCCAAGCCGTCCTGAAGAAGCGTCTTTTGGGAAAAATAGAGATAAATAGGAGAAAATGGTTTCCAAATAGGGTGGTGAATGTTTGGAATGGACTCATATGTTAATGAGCCGTCAGTGAGCATAAAAAAAACGGTCCAGTACAGTATCCCCTAAACTGGCAGACAGTCCAACACCGAAAATAGGGAAATCCCTCCCTAACTCATGAAATCCTTTTAAGGAACATAAGAAGAACATAAGAAAATAAGGAAGCTACAAGAGGCCGCGAGGCCTACACGTGGTAGTTCCTGTTAGTGTTATATATCCTTCAAAAGTTTAAAAACAAGGTACAAGACTTCACAATTCGTATTCTAATCGGTTCTTGCCACTAGGGAGGTGTTTATTTAAGCTTCTGTATATTGAATTAGAGCGTGCATTAAAAATGAATGTCAAATAATATCCATTTGGTGGAGTTTCACTGCCAAAACTCGGGAATTTTCAGCCGAGAAACACCAATATGTTGGTCTTTAACTCAAATCTGCAATTTTAGCCGAGTTTGACCCCGCATTGTCTTCCCGGGTGAATATTGCCGAAAAAATGCTCGTGTGACCGCGGCTTTAGTAACATTCATTACATATTAAAAATAAGTATAATTCATAGAAAATGTCCAGTTGATATGGCCCTTCCCTCATCGCACAAGGAAATAACTAAAAAAAAAAAGTTTTTTGCTCTATCCCCTGGTAGGGTCTCTGTAATAAGATCTGAGTATTATTAAAGGTACTCTGCCACCTGGCGGCCATCTTGGATTTTGGGGTCAAAATGATGTCAAAACGTCAAACTGAGGTCAGAATCAGAATCCTCATGGTCAACTCATGGAAATAATTTTGTTCATAAAAGGTTCATAGAAGTCAAATCAGTCGTTAAAAAATAGTAGCCAGGGGAATGATCACGGATGAGGTTCTGGAACCCCAAATAAGAGTGACATACATTATTTTGTGGGAGAAAACCGTGGCGAGGTTTCCACAAAATTCACACAACTGATAATGAGTTTTCTTGGCAAGTAGGACAAGGAGGTTCAGTGTACCACCGCCCACACATTTCGCATAGTTGGTTTGGATCAATAACTTGGTATTGCTGACATGTATGAACAGGATGTGTCATGAAACAACATCTGTCACATGAGTGACAGCGTCACTCCCATCACAATGTCTGCTATCGATCTGACACCACTTGCATGATCCTGCAATTGTATTCCGCCTCCAGCACTGGTCACACAATTCACGTCTTTTATTCATCTAATAAAGAGTAAACACCACTTTATAGGACATGTCACAACGTCACAACGGCAGCTGCTAAAAAACTGCAGCTATATGAGGACTTCTCAACCACCCAAAAAAAAAAAAAATACCACAGAAAACAAATGTCAGTTTTTTATTATTATTATTATTTTTATACATATGTGCCTATAGCGCCTGTAGGCAGTGGTGACCCAGGCTCGGATGGTAGGCTCTGGAGTTCACTTGAGGGCTGTGATGGTTGGTCCTCGCCCGTGTGGCACAGGCAGGATTTTTTAGTGACGCCTAGCTGTGAATAGAGGCTCATGCCGCCCCCCAGTGTCCTCCGATGCACTCGCAGTCGAAGGTAGAGTTGATGGGCAGGGCATGTGGGTGTTCTTAGGCCACTCGATGGTGCAGAAAGGTTTTGGTTTCTTCGGGGATCGAACTCGGGTCACCGAGAACGCCAGTCGGAGACGCTAACCACACCGCTACTGCCTCCCCATTAGCTACCTAAAGGTGCATCCACACAAGGCATTACGATGCGCATTATAATGCGCATCGTAATAAGAACATAAGAACATAAGAAAATAAGGAAGTTACAAGAGGCCACGAGGCCTACACGTGGTAGTTCCTGTCACCTAACACTACCTACATCCACCTTTCATCCCCATCCATGAACCTATCCAGCCCCTCTTTAAAGCTCCTAATGACTCCGCACTAACTACCTGTCTACTGAGACCATTCCATTCATTCACCACTCTATTTGTGAACCAGTCTTTTTTCCCTATTTCCTTTCTAAATCTACGCTTTTCCAGCTTGAATCCGTTACTTCTTGTTCTACCCTGGTTAAAAGCCGTAAGCACTTTTCCTACCTCTCCTTTATTAAATCCCTTTATCCACTTAAAAACTTCTATCAGATCACCTCTTACTCTGCGTCTCTCGAGTGAGTGTAATTTTAATAACTTCAATCTCTTCTCATAACTAAAGTTACGCATCCCTTGTATCATTTTGGACATTCTTCTCTGCACTGTTTCTAACAAGGCTATATCCATCCTGTAATATGGAGACCAAAACTGAACCGCATAGCCCTAGGTGAGGCCTGACTAGAGCCAGATAAAGCTTTAGAATAACTTCCGCACTTCTACTTTTAACACTTCTGGTAATAAATCCTAATACTCTATTAGCTCTATTTCTGGCCTCAATACTTTTTTTCCCTAGGTCGGGGTCTGGGCTCACCCTCCTCCAAGATCTTTTTTAAATTTCTGATCTTTTCAGCGATACATTGCTTATGGTGTATCTATTTACCAGGGTTTTTTCTAACCAACATTCAAACTTCTCTTTAAGTCTCACATATAGACTCCAAGATCAGGGCAAAATACACAAGATCTTGTATAAAAACCCAAGCTGTGCAAGCTGTACCTATAAATTTTCCCTAACCAAGTCCTAGCTCGCTCATAATTATTTTAGTCTGAAAACTTTATAAAATCTAACCCTTCAAAATATCTTCTCACAACCTACACATCCATCCATCACTTCCATTCCTTCAATCTCGTCTCTTTCTACTCAATTTTCCTCTCTCTCCTCTCTCTCCTCTATTCCCTCTCTTCCCTCTCTCTCAATTTCTTCACTACCTCCTCAATCCATCACTTCCTTTCCTTCAATCTAATGCCCCAGTGTTGTATAATCAAGTCCCCACTCTTATTCTCTCTCTCCTTCCTTATCTCTATTTCTTGTTAATTTAGTCTAAAAACACCATAATTTATTTGACCCATTAAATAACAGCCTTCCATCATATACTTTTTTCAATCTAATGTCTAGTGCTGTACAATTAAGCCATAGTTACTCATATACTCTCTCTCTCTTTTTTTTTTTCCCCCTCCTTACCCCTCTTTCTCAATGTTAACCAGTGGATTTATATTACATTGAATGAGGTGCCTGCCAAGAACACCCCTTTACCATTACCCCTTCCCAGGCATCTACCATTACACCCTTCTTGTATCTCATGTCCCTTGTATGTTTAGTCATTATTTGTCTCTCTCTCTCTTTCATTATTTATATATGCTAACCAGTAACGCCTTGTGTGGACGCACCTTAAGGCTCCCCCTTCCCCCACAAAAAAGCGGGTGGGTGAAGCGGGTAAATATTATTTTTATTAGTAGCAGTATATACATTATAGGGTACGCCGTATAACAAAAATTTTTTTTCTCAACTTTGGCATCCCAATTTTCCTATGTAAATGGAATTCTAAGACGATTTTATCTACTTCCATTTTTGCATTTGAGCAATTCTTACTATGCAAAATCGCACTTTTATATTGCACCCTTATCGAATAATGCTTAAATGAGTACGCAGTGTCCGGTTGGTCCTGTGTATTGCATCATGCACCAATATGAGTTCCAAATGACTAGCGGGGAAAGCTCTTTCTGATCATTTGGGTTCATCAGGCACTACATCCAGTGTCACAGCCCTACATTGGCCTAGAACGTGTCCCATCATGTCCTTCTTAGACCTGAAGCAGGCATGGTCTCCCGGTGGTGGGCCCGAGCCCGGATGAACCCGTCTCTGGCCTGCTGCCCCACCACTGCTGCCGCAGCCTCACCTGCTTCCCACTCTTCCCACCTGCCTCACCCTTCCCCACCTGTCACCTCTTCACGACTCTTTCGGTGCTTTTGAGTGTGGATAGAGAACTCCGGAACCTCGTACGGCTTGACCAGTATCTCCTGGATCTGATCCCCGGACAGTGACAGGTGAATGCCGGCTCGTGCACCTGGCCGGGCTGCCAGCTGATCAGTGTCTGCAAGCTGGTGGCTAAACAAGCTCAGCTTGGGTGTGATGCGAGGCTTACACTGGTGTCCCCATACTCCTCGCCAGCCCTCAGCTTCAAATCGGGGTCACGGCGAACCTGCGGTCGTCCTCACTCTGACTCGCCATCAGCGAGAGGAGGACACATTCTGAGTGTGCGAATGATGTTTCCTTTCCGCACGTAGAAGGTCACAGCTGTTTGGACCTTCTTGGGCTGCGACCTCATCACTCACCTCGACCTCATGACCTCATCACTCTGAGCTGCGTGAGGATGTGCTTGGGCCGTCCTTAAAATCTGTGGTGAACCTTGATGCGTAGTAAGATAAGAATAAAATTTTCATCCTATCTAGACACTTTTCCCAAATACCAACTACAAGGTTATTGACCTACAAAGCGCAGCCACGTCAGCACGAACTAGGCGGACTCGAACCGCTGACCGAATGCACAGGGACGCTGCACCTGCGAACTCACGTCTCTACCAACCTTGCCACCCTGACGGGGTGATGTCGTAGTAGAG
>JACEEZ010017953.1:17500-20000 GCA_016584305.1 Chionoecetes opilio
CTCGAAGGCTCCACAAACCTGGCGATTACGCTGCCACCACCCACAATAAGTGGGGAAAAAAATTAAAGATTTAGAGAATATGTGAGTATAACTGGGACTTAATAAACCGACTCGTTAACAGGGTTTCTGTATATTATCACATACTGTTGGACCAGTATTCACATCCCCACTTAACCTAAGGTTTCACCAAAAAAAATCACTGCACAATATTATCCTCGACACGATGCGACTCTCACTTGTGTTTAACAAAAACCCAAGAATTCCTTTACCCCACAGTCACTATGTAAAATACCTATACACACACACACTCGCGATGAATCATGGCCTTAGCTGTATACACTGGTGTGTCCACGGTCATCCACTCAGCTCAGCGCCCCACAACCTCCATCAGCACACACGTGGGCCCCCTCAGCTCACTCAGCTCAGCTCCAAAACCCTTGGAAACACGTAAACCATGAATATTTAAGTTCCAACACAAAATAATCAATCCCCTATACATCCTTATAAATAAAACCGCCCCACACATACCTTTGAAAAGGGTTGTAAGACACAACTCCCTGCGCGTGTTTTCCCCGGGAAGGCTTGGCGAGAGAGAGAAAGTATGGCTACCTTCTCCCTTCCTTGCCTTCTTGCCGTGACGTCACTAGCGACCGCGGGCACAAAATATGTCGGAACCTATATCTATTGATTAAGGACTGAGGAGTGAAGGAAAATTGCGAGCATTTAATTACTAAACATTTATATATTACTTTACTCTCACCACTCAATGTACACTCTTCGTCGATCATGAGTCACAGGATTAACCCATTTTCTCGCATTACACTAATAACAGAGTATAGGAACTTTTGTGTCTGTGTTAAGCCCGGATGAGAAGTTAGTCGTTTGGGGTTATTATTATTTCGAGTGAGTTTTCGGTGAAACTATTGGAGCTGTGATGTGATTACTGATCGTGATGATTATAAAGCAACCCTGTTAACGAGTCGTTCATTAAGTCCCAGTTATCCTCATATATTCTCTAAATCTTTAGATTATTTTTTTCCCACTTATTGTGGGTAGTAGCAGCGTAATCGCCAGGTTTGTGGAGCCCTTCAAATTAACATCTAGCCAAAGGGGGGGGGGGGGGCACTACAACTGTATCACAATTAGGAAGACTGCAAGAGCTTCTCAATCTTCAGAGTTCCGCCTGTTCCGGAGTTGTTTTAATATGGATTGACCTATAGGGATACTAAGTACAGAATCATGGCAATGGAAATCATGAAGATATATGTATGGTCAGAGGCAAAATATTGACCTACACCCTACACAACTGTCTCTAAGACAGTGACAATACGCTACATCTACTAGATCTAGATCAGACTACAAGTGATCTAGAGATCTTCATACTTGTAATACAAGTTGTGTACGTAAGTTTAGAATCCCTGAGAATTTTTGTGGGCCGAATTTTTGGCTGGCCCTAAGGCACATGCCTTGTCTGCCTAAAGGTTAATCCGGCACTGGGTGGCACCTTGTCGTGCTATATCCTGGTGTTGCTATGGTTACCCACATAGCTAATATCAGACATTGTGCAATCTTTTCTTACCACTTGTACTATTGAAAGCAGCATTTCCAATGCAAGTATAGTAGTTCTTTATGAAGCTATAAGGAGCAAAACAAATTAATGGGAATGACGGAATCAATTTCTTTTTTTTAAATAATATCATCAATATATTTATCACACAGGTTTGTACCCCTGACACGACTCCCAAGCTCACTACCTACTTGGGTTGCTTGGAGATGACCTACAATACCATTCACACTCTCATCAACTATTGTCCCGATCACTATCGTCTTCGTGATTTGTTTTCACTTGCAATACCACCCAGAGCTGCCAACCGATGCGAAAACAGCTGAGCGGTAAATAGTAAATATACTAATACTAACTACCAGGCGCGGGTTTAGTTTAAAAATCCGATTCGCGTTGTTGGGGGCACCTGTCCCTAACTTCGTGATTAGCCTACTGTTTGGGTGTAGTAATACGAAGTTTAAAAAATCGGCCCCCTGTCTAGGATCTACTTGGCCAAGATTAATAGAGTATTTCTCTAGATCCTGTACTTGGCAACCCACATTACTCGCCCCGCTGGCACAGAAAGGGTGACCCAGCGCCGGCAGTCCCGGCCACGATCACCGGGTCACACGACAAGGTAGTTCAGCTTTGGGCGCGACTGGGCCCAGACAGGCTCTTGAGCCTGTCTAGTGGCAGCCTTGTTTAACCTTGTCTCTGTATATATTGCCTTACGTGTAAAGATACCTCCTCATTATACACTCCAACTGTATATTCACTACCCCACACACACTAATCGATGCTACTATAGCGTGCGGTCTACATCGGTCACAGTCATACGCTGGTGTGATGAAGTAACCTGCTGTATTTCAGCTTTATATGGAAACAAATTCAAGCATCTCTAGTTACGTCCTAAGACTGTAGCATATTACACTGATCCGTGGACTTTATTTATCCCTT
>JACEEZ010017953.1:22500-35429 GCA_016584305.1 Chionoecetes opilio
CTCTTTACCTTGGTTTGACCATCACCCGTAGAAGCGCTACGAGGTAAAAGCCTCGTAGGGTAATACTAGGGTATCTATGTAAGAGGGTAACGCCATTCATAGGCCCTATGTTAAACGCTCCTTGGCGCCATCTTTGTGCCAAGGCCTCTTCGTTCACTCTAGACCCGGGGAAGTTCTCAAGGCATTACCCCGCAGTATATCATGTTATACTTGTATAAAGGATAGACTGTTATCTTCGGAAATGTTTGTTCTATAAGATTGTCACATAAAACACAGTAAAACACATTAAACAAAGGTCATTATGAGACTCTGAAGAAATATGATGAACTTAACATTCACTTAAAACACGTCGTCATGTAACATTTTGTGGGACAGCTTATAAGATGGGAGACATCAATAGAAGCAGAATTGTATTAGCTTTCCATTGGTAGATTTCGTTTTCTGATACATACAGTAGAACCATGCATAAATTAGCGTTAACTAAATATATCGCCGCGTTGGCCCCGCTCTCTCTCTCTCTCCTCTCTCTCTCTCTCCGTGAAAGAGAGAGAGAGAGATATGAGAGAGAGAGAGAGAGAGAGAGAGAGAGAGAGAGAGTTACCCAAATACTTTTTCTACTTATATATATACTAGCCGCAAGGCCGCCCTCCGGGCGGACTTTTTGGCTAGCTCCTGCGGAGGGCTATTGGTGGGCCTTCGCCTTCGACCCACCACCTGCGTTTGGTGGGCCTTCGGCCCACCAAACACAGACTCTCCAGATAGCCCCTTCTAACTTTCATGAAATCATGGATGTAGAAATGTATATTAACGCCAACCCATTCACATCACCCCCAATCCATTCACTCACCCATTACCCATCACCCCCCACCCATTCACTCACCCATTACCCATCACCCCCCACCCATTCACTCACCCATTACCCCTCACCCCCCACCCATTCACTCACCCATTACCCATCACCACACACGCATTCACTCACCCATTACCCATCACCCCCCCCCCATTCACTCAAACCCATTACCCATCACCCCCCACCCATTCACTCACCCATTACCCATCACCCCCCACCCATTCACTCACCCATTACCCATCACCACACACCCATTCACTCACCCATTACCCATCACCCCCCACCCTTCACTCACCCATTAACCATCACCACACACGCATTCACTCACCATTACCCCCTCACCCCCCACCTATTCCCTCACCCATCACCCATCACCCCACACCCATTACCCATCACCCCACCCATTCACTCACCCATTACCCATCCATCACCCTACATCAAGGTTTCCTCAATTCTCGCAACCCACTTTTTTTCACAATTCTCGCCAATAGGCTGCTAAAAAAAAAAAAAAAAAATGATCGGATCATCTTATACGTGGGCTTAAAACCTTGCCCTGGTCGACCCGATTCCAAAACTGTGCCATATGAGGGGATTCCGCCACAGGGGGCGGCACCCAGAGCGGACAGACAGACACACACACACACACACACACACTTTCGCTTATATTATTATTATATTATTATTATATATATATATATATATATATATTATATATAATAATATATATATATATATATATATAAATATATATATATATATAATATATTATATATTAAATAATATAAGCGAAAGTGTGTGTGTGTGTGTCCGCTCCAGGTTCCGCCCCCCGTGGCGCAATCCCATCATATGGCACATTTTTGGAACCGGGTCGAGCAGGGGAAGGTTTTAAGCCCACTTATAGGATGATCCGATCACTTTTTTTTCTTTTTTTTTAGCAGCCTATTAGCGAATTTTTTTTTTAGCAGCCTATTAGCGAGAATTGTGAAAAAAAAAGTGGGTTGCGAGAATTGAGGAAACCTTGATGTAGGGTGATGGGTAATGGGTGAGTGAATGGGTGGGGTGATGGGTAATGGGTGTGGGGTGATGGGTGAGTGAATGGGTGGGGGTGATGGGTGAGGGAATAGGTGGAGGGTGATGGGTAATGGGTGAGTGAATGGGTGTGTGGTGATGGGTAATGGGTGAGTGAATGGGTGGGGGGTGATGGGTAATGGGTGAGTGAATGGGTGGGGGGAATACATACATTTCTACATCCATGATTTCAGGAAAGTTAGAAGGGGCTATCTGGAGAGTCTGTGTTTGGTGGGCCGAAGGCCCACCAATAGCCCTCCGCAGGAGCTAGCCAAAAAGTCCGCCCGGAGGGCGGCTTTGCGGCTAGTATGTATATATATATATATATATACATAATTAATAAAAGCGAAAGTGTGTGTGGTGTATGTCTGTGTGTGTGTGTGTGTGTGTGGTATAGGTTCCGCCCCCCGTGGCGGAATCCATCATATACCACATTTTTGGAACCAGGTTGACCAGGGGAAGGTTTTAAGCCCACTTATGAGATGATCCGATCACTTTTTTTTTTTCTTTTTTTTTAGCAGCCTAATAGCGAGAATTGTGAAAAAAAAAGTGGGTTGCGCGAATTGAGGAAGCCTTGATGTAGTGTGATGGGTAATGGGTGAGTGAATGGGTGGGGTAATGGGTGTGGGGTGATGGGTGAGTGAATGGGTGGGGGGTGATGGGTGAGGGAATAAACGGGGGGTGATGGGTAATGGGTGAGTGAATGGGTGTCTGGTGATGGGTAATGGGTGAGTGAATGGGTGGAGGGTGATGGTTAATGGGTGAGTGAACGGGTGGGGGGGTGATGGGTAATGGGTGAGTGAATGGGTTGGGGGTGATGTGAATGGGTTGGCGTTAATACATACATTTCTACATCCATGATTTCAGGAAAGTTAGAAGGGGCTATCTGGAGAGTCTGTGTTTGGTGGGCAAAGGCCCACCAAACACAGGTGGTGGGCCGAAGGCCCACCAATAGCCCTCCGCAGGAGCTAGCCAAAAAGTCCGCCGAAGGGCGGCTTTGCGGTTAGTATAATAATATAAGCGAAAGTGTGTCTGTCTGTGTGTGTGTGTGTGTGTGGTGTGTGTGTGTGGTATAACTTCCGCCCCCCGTGGCGGAATCCCATCCTATGGCACAGTTTTGGAACCGCATTGACCAGGGGAAGGTTTTAAGCCCACTTATAGGATGATCCGATCACTTTTTTCTTCTTTTTTTTAGCAGCCTATTAGCGAGAATGTGAAAAAAAGTGGGTTGCGAGAATTGAGGAAACCTTGATGTAGGGTGATGGGTAATGGGTGAGTGAATGGGTGGGGTGATGGGTAATGGGTGTGGGGTGATGGGTGGGGGGTGATGGGTGAAGGAATAGGTGGGGGGTGATGGGTAATGGGTGAGTGAATGGGTATGTGGTGATGGGTAATGGGTGAGTGAATTGGTGGGGGGTGATGGGTAATGGGTGAGTGAAGGGTGGGGGGCGATGGGTAATGGGTGAGTGAATGGGTTGGGGGTGATGTGAATGGGTTGGCGTTAATACATACATTTCTACATCCATGATTTCAGGAAAGCTGGAAGGGGCTATCTGGAGAGTCTGTGTTTGGTGGGCCTTCGGCCCACCAAACACAGGTGGTGGGCCAAAGGCCCACCAATAGCCCTCCGCAGGAGCTAGCCAAAAAGTCCGCCCGGGGGGCGGCTTTGCGTCTAGTATTTAATAATATAAGCGAAAGTGTGTGTGTCTGTGTGTGTGTGTGGTATAGGTTCCGCCCCCCGTGGCGGAATCCCATCATATGGCACAGTTTTGGAACCAGGTCGACCAGGGGAAGGTTTTAAGCCCACTTATGGAATGATCCGATCACTTTTTTTTTTTTTTTTTTTTAGTAGCCTATTAGCGAGAATTGGGGAAAAAAAAGTGGGTTGCGAGAATTGAAGAAACCTTGATGTAGGGTGATGGGTAATGGGTGAGTGAATGGGTGGGGTGATGGGTAATGGGTGTGGGGTGATGGGTGAGTGGATGGGTGGGGGGTGATGAGTTGGGGGTGATGGGTGATGGGTGAGGGAATAGGTGGGGGTGATGGGTAATGGGTGAGTGAATGGGTGTGTGGTGATGGGTAATGGGTGAGTGAATGGGTGGGGGGGTGATGGGTAATGGGTGAGTGAATAAGTGGGGGGTGATGGGTAAGGCGTTAATATATACATTTCTACATCCATGATTTCAGGAAAGTTAGAAGGGGCTATCTGGAGAGTCTGTGTTTGGTGGGCCGAAGGCCCACCAATAGCCCTCCGCAGGAGCTAGCCAAAAAGTCCGCCCGGAGGGCGGCTTTGCGGCTAGTATATAATAATATAAGCGAAAGTGTGTGTGTGTGTGTGTGTGTGTGTGGTATAGGTTCCGCCCCCCTTGGCGGAATCCCATCATATGCCACATTTTTGGAACCTGGTTGACCAGGGGAAGGTTTTAAGCCCGATTATGAGATGATCCGATCACTTTTTTTTTCTTTTCTTTTTAGCAGCCTATTACCGATAATTGTAAAAAAAAAAAGTGGGTTGCGAGAATTGAGGAAACTTGATGTAGGGTGATGGGTAATGGGTGAGTGAATGGGTGGGGTGATGGTTAATGGGTGTGGGGTGATGGGTCAGTGAATGGGTGGGGGGTGATGGTGATGGGTGAGGGAATAGGTGGGGGGTGATGGGTAAGGGTGAGTGAATGGGTATGTGGTGATGGGTAATGGGTGAGTGAATTGGGGGGGTGATGGTAATGGGTGAGTGAATGGGTGGGGGGCGATGGGTAATGGGTGAGTGAATGGGTTGGGGTGATGTGAAGGGTTGGCGTTAATACATACATTCTACATCCATGATTTCAGGAAAGCTGGAAGGGGCTATCTGGAGAGTCTGTGTTGGTGGGCCTTCGGCCCACCAAACACAGGTGGTGGGCCAAAAGCCCACCAATAGCCCTCCGCAGGAGCTAGCCAAAAAGTCCGCCCGGGGGGCGGCTTTGCGTCTAGTATTTAATAATATAAGCGAAAGTGTGTGTGTCTGTGTGTGTGTGTGGTATAGGTTCCGCCCCCGTGGCGGAATCCCATCATATGGCACAGTTTTGGAACCAGGTCGACCAGGGGAAGGTTTTAAGCCCACTTATGGAATGATCCGATCACTTTCTTTTTTTTTTTTTTAGTAGCCTATTAGCGAGAATTGGGGAAAAAAAAGTGGGTTGCGAGAATTGAAGAAACCTTGATGTAGGGTGATGGGTAATGGGTGAGTGAATGGGTGGGGTGATGGGTAATGGGTGTGGGGTGATGGGTGAGTGGATGGGTGGGGGGTGATGAGTTGGGGGTGATGGGTGATGGGTGAGGGAATAGGTGGGGGGTGATGGGTAATGGGTGAGTGAATGGGTGTGTGGTGATGGGTAATGGGTGAGTGAATGGGTGGGGGGGTGATGGGTAATGGGTGAGTGAATAAGTGGGGGGTGATGGGTAAGGCGTTAATATATACATTTCTACATCCATGATTTCAGGAAAGTTAGAAGGGGCTATCTGGAGAGTCTGTGTTTGGTGGGCCGAAGGCCCACCAAAAGCCCTCCGCAGGAGCTAGCCAAAAAGTCCGCCCGGAGGGCGGCTTTGCGGCTAGTATATAATAATATAAGCGAAAGTGTGTGTGTGTGTGGTATAGGTTCCGCCCCCCTTGGCGGAATCCCATCATATGCCACATTTTTGGAACCTGGTTGACCAGGGGAAGGTTTTAAGCCCGATTATGAGATGATCCGATCACTTTTTTTTTTCTTTTTCTTTTTAGCAGCCTATTACCGATAATTGTAAAAAAAAAAAGTGGGTTGCGAGAATTGAGGAAACCTTGATGTAGGGTGATGGGTAATGGGTGAGTGAATGGGTGGGGTGATGGTTAATGGGTGTGGGGTGATGGGTCAGTGAATGGGTGGGGGGTGATTGGTGATGGGTGAGGGAATAGGTGGGGGGTGATGGGTAATGGGTGAGTGAATGGGTATGTGGTGATGGGTAAATGGGTGAGTGAATTGGTGGGGGTAATGGGTGAGTGAATGGGTGGGGGGCGATGGGTAATGGGTGAGTGAATGGGTTGGGGGTGATGTGAATGGGTTGGCGTTAATACATACATTTCTACATCCATGATTTCAGGAAAGCTGGAAGGGGCTATCTGGAGAGTCTGTGTTTGGTGGGCCTTCGGCCCACCAAACACAGGTGGTGGGCCAGAGGCCCACCAATAGCCCTCCGCAGGAGCTAGCCAAAAAGTCCGCCCGGGGGGCGGCTTTGCGTCTAGTATTTAATAATATAAGCGAAAGTGTGTGTGTCTGTGTGTGTGTTGGTATAGGTTCCGCCCCCGTGGCGGAATCCCATCATATGGCACAGTTTTGGAACCAGGTCGACCAGGGGAAGGTTTTAAGCCCACTTATGGAATGATCCGATCACTTTCTTTTTTTTTTTTTTTTTAGTAGCCTATTAGCGAGAATTGGGGAAAAAAAAGTGGGTTGCGAGAATTGAAGAAACCTTGATGTAGGGTGATGGGTAATGGGTGAGTGAATGGGTGGGGTGATGGGTAATGGGTGTGGGGTGATGGGTGAGTGGATGGGTGGGGGGTGATGAGTTGGGGGTGATGGGTGATGGGTGAGGGAATAGGTGGGGGGTGATGGGTAATGGGTGAGTGAATGGGTGTGTGGTGATGGGTAATGGGTGAGTGAATGGGTGGGGGGGTGATGGGTAATGGGTGAGTGAATAAGTGGGGGGTGATGGGTAAGGCGTTAATATATACATTTCTACATCCATGATTTCAGGAAAGTTAGAAGGGGCTATCTGGAGAGTCTGTGTTTGGTGGGCCGAAGGCCCACCAATAGCCCCCCGCAGGAGCTAGCCAAAAGTCCGCCCGGAGGGCGGCTTTGCGGCTAGTATATAATAATATAAGCGAAAGTGTGTGTGTGTGTGTGTGTGTGTGTGGTATAGGTTCCGCCCCCCTTGGCGGAATCCCATCATATGCCACATTTTTGGAACCTGGTTGACCAGGGGAAGGTTTTAAGCCCGATTATGAGATGATCCGATCACCTTTTTTTTCTTTTCTTTTTAGCAGCCTATTACCGATAATTGTAAAAAAAAAAAGTGGGTTGCGAGAATTGAGGAAACCTTGATGTAGGTGATGGGTAATGGGTGAGTGAATGGGTGGGTGATGGTTAATGGGTGTGGGGTGATGGGTCAGTGAATGGGTGGGGGGTGATTGGTGATGGGTGAGGGAATAGATGGGGGGTGATGGGTAATGGGTGAGTGAATGGGTGTGTGGTGATGGGTAATGGGTGAGTGATGGGTGGGGGGTGATGGGTAATGGGTGAGTGAATGGGTGGGGGTGATGGGTAATGGGTGAGTGAATGGGTTGGGGGTGATGTGAATGAATTGGCGTTAATACATACATTTCTACATCCATGATTTCAGGAAAGTTAGAAGGGGCTATCTGGAGAGTCTGTGTGGTGGTGGGCCGAAGGCCCACCAATAGCCATCCGCAGGAGCTAGCCAAAAAGTCCGCCCTGAGGGCGGCTTTGCGGCTAGTATATATATATATATATATATATATATATATATATATATATATATATTTTCTTGTTAGATTCATCATGATGTTTCAGGGTGACAGAGACACTCGGTATACTTGGGGTTGCGTTGCATAAACAACCCCAAGTATACCGAGTGTCTGTGTCACCCTGAAACATCATGATATAATATATATATATATATATATATATATATATATTATATATATATATATATTATATATATATATATATATATATATATTATATATATATATATATATACGTTTACATATATATATATATATATATATATATATACGTTTTATAATATATATATATATATATATATATATATATATACTAGCCGCAAAGCCGCCCTCCAGGCGGACTTTTTGGCTAGCTCCTGCGGAGGGCTTATTGGTGGGCCTTCGGCCCACCACCTGTGTTTGGTGGGCCTTCGGCCACCAAACATGGACTCTCCAGATAGCCCTTTTAACTTTCCTGAAATCATGGATGTAGAAATGTATGTATTTCCCCCCACCCATTCACCCCACCCATTACCCATCACCCCCCACCATTCACTCACCCATTACCCATCACCCCCACCCATTCACCACCATTATCCATCACCCCCCACCCCATTCACTCACCCATTACCCATCACCCCCCACCCATTCACTCACCCATTACCCATCACCACACACCCATTCACTCACCCATTACCCATCACCCCCCACCCATTCACTCACCCATTACCCATCACCCCCCACCCATTCACTCACCCATTACCCATCACCACACACCCATTCACTCACCCATTACCCATCACCCCCCACCCATTCACTCACCCATTACCCATCACCACACACCCATTCACTCACCCATTACCCATCACCCCCCACCGATTCCCTCACCCATCACCCATCACAACCCAACCCATCACCCCCCACCCATTCACCCACCCATCACCCCACACCCATTACCCATCACCCCACCCATTCACTCACCCATTATCCATCACCCTACATCAAGGCTTCCTCAATTCTCGCAACCCACTTTAGTTTTCACAATTCTCGCTAATAGGCTGCTAAAAAAAAAAAAAAAAAAAAAGTTATCGGATCATCTCATAAGGGGGCTTATGACCTTCCCTGGTCAACCTGATTCCAGAAATGTGCCATATGAGGTGTTTGCGCCACGGGGGGCGGAACCTATACCACATACACACACAGACAGACAGACACACTTTCGCTTATATTATTATACTAGCCGCAAAGCCGCCCTCCGGGCGGACTTTTTGGCTAGCTCCTGCGGAGGGCTATTAGTGGTGGGCCTTTGGCCCACCACCTGTGTTTGGTGGGCCTTCGGCCCACCAAACAACGGACTCTCCAGATAGCCCTTTTAACTTTCCTGAAATCACGGATGTAAAAATGTATGTATTCCCCCCACCCATTCACTCACCCATTACCATCACCCCCACCCATTCACTCACCCAATACCCATCACCCCCCACCATTCACCACCCATTACCCATCACCCCCCACCTATTCCCTCACCCATCACCCATCATCCCCAACCCATCACCCCCACCCATTCACTCACCCATCACCCCACACCCATTACCCATCACCCCACCCATTCACTCACCCATTACCCATCACCCTACATCAAGGTTCCTCAATTCTCGCAACCCACTTTTTTTTTCCACAATTATCGCTAATAGGCTGCTAAAAAAAAAAAAAAAAAGTGATCGGATCATCTCAAAATTGGGCTTAAAACCTTCCCCTGGTCAACCCGGCTCCAAAAATGTGCCATATGAGGTGATTGCGCCACGGGGAGCGGAACCTATACCAGACACACACACACACACACACACACAGACAGACACACTTTCGCTTATATTTACCATTACCCATCACCCCCCACCTATTCCCTCACCCATCACCCATCACCCCCCACCCATTCACTCACCCATCACCCCACACCCATTACCCATCACCCCACCCATTCACTCACCCATTACCCATCACCTACATCAAGGTTTCCTCAATTCTCGCAACCCACTTTTTTTTCTCACAATTATCGCTAATAGGCTGCTAAAAAAAAAGAAAAAAAAAAAAGATCGGATCATCTCATAATTGGGCTTAAAACCTTCCCCTGGTCAACCCGGTTCCAAAAAATGTGCCATATGAGTTGATTGCGCCACGGGGGGCGGAACCTATACCAGACACACACACACACACACACACACACACAGACAGACAGACAGATACACTTTTGCTTATATTTTTATAGATTACCCATCACCCCCCACCTATTCCCTCACCCATCACCCATCACCCCCCACCCATTCACTCACCCATCACTCACACCCATACCATCCCCCCACCCTTTCGCCCCCCCATTCCCCTCCCCCTACATAAAGGTTTCCTAATTCTCGAAAACCCACTTTTTTTTTCACAATTCTCGCTAATGGGCTGCTAAAAAAAAAAAAAAAAAAGATGATTGGATCATCTTAAGGGGCTTTGCCCTTCCCCTGGTCAACCTGATTCCAAAAATGTCCCATATGAGGTTTTTTCGCCAGGGGGGCGGAACCTATACCACACACCCACAAAAAGACAGACACACTTGTTTTATTAATATATTTTAAAAATTTTATTTTATAATAATTATATATAATAAAATTAATATATAAATAATGTTATTATATATTTTTTATATATAAATAATATATATATATATTTTTATATATATATATATATAAATTTATATATATATATTTATATATATATATATATTTACAAAAAGGTTTTTGGGGTTATCTAAACCTTTACTTCCTCTTTTCCTCATATTCTGATCTCTATATATCTCTTTTCACTCTTTCTCTCTCTCTCACCCTTTCTTTTTCAGGGAAAAGAGAGAGAGAGAGAGAGAGAGAGATTCAGTTTCAAACTTTTATTCACAATTGAATTAAAATTTGGAAAAAGACTGTTTCGGGGATAACAGTTTTTATTCGGGAAATAATATTAGCTGATGATATACTAGACATTAATACGATGGACAATTTGTTTTAGTAAGTTTCACATTTTTTTTTTGTTTTTTTTTGTTTTCCTTAGATTAACACAAAATGGACAGAATTCTGGATGTGCAGTTAGGTTTGTGGGAGGGACAAATGAAGTAAATTGAAAGTTCACAAGGTGGGTGGGGCACAAAACACGTTGTTTTTGCGGGTAACGACCCACAATCACGAAGGTAGTGAGCAAGTGTGTCCCCATCCTCAGTAGGCACAGCCTCGCGAGCCCTTCCCCGGGGGTTGATGCCAATTTCCCTCCTAAGGGTACCCAAGTTTGATCTGGATACACCACCTCGCAAAACCCGTTAGAGGACTTTGTGGTGGGGCAGGCCCCCAGCGGCCAAGGGGTTTACCCCGGGCACTGTGCTGCCGAGCCAGCCTCTTTTCGTGCACCCCCCGCTCTGAGCTTCCCCTTCGCCTCACAGGGCCCCTCAGTTTCGGAGGGCCTGGGGAAAAACGACAGTCATGTTTATTCAGGCGCCTGCTTTGGGCCCAAGGGTTGCTTTTCCCCCATTGCCGTGATGCCCAAAGGGAGGGACCATTGATAGTAACGCTCCCGCCCATGTTGGAAGGCCTTTATGCCGCACGAATGGCGGGTCAGGTGGGTATTCGGTCCTGTGTTGAGCAGGCTATGGCAGTCATGGAGTCCGTGACGTGAGGGGTTTAGTCTGTGGGGGGTGTGGGCGTGACCGAGCCATAGATAGGGTCAGTTCAGTTTTCGTGGAGGATGAGAAATCCGAGGTTTGCGCAGAGGCTTGGTACGCGGCGGGGTGGCAAAAGGCGACAGGATCCCCGCCCCCCCATTTGCATACAAAAAGGGTGCGCCTGATCGCTTCGGGAGGATCTTAGATCCGTCGGTTGTACACGTGCGTATGGCCCCTGAGCCTTGTATTTTGCAGACCCCTGCCTTTGTTCACGGGGAGGCAGTCAGTTTTTTTCGCCGCGGGGATGACAACGTTTTGATGAGTGTGGCTCCCCCGGGGCCGTGGGTTTCGCTCCAGAGGAATGCGGCAGATTTTTGGCCTCCAGGCGACACCCGAGTGTTGTAGTGTTTTATCGCCGTCTTTAAACCACCTGCCCTTGCCTCGGTGACCTTCATGATGATTGTGAACTGAGTGTGGACTTTATCGGGAGGCGGCTCTGATGTAGATTTTATGAGGGAAATTGGCCGTAAACTTCAATCTTGCTGTAGTGATGACATTTGGGGCTCCGCCCCCATGTTTTTAGTCTTGGTCCATTTCGGTGCTCCCAATATGGGCCCCAGCGCCTCATCGTATTTTTTTAAGAGATTTTGCATCGTAGGGTGTATGGGAGAACAGACTGGATAATCAAAAGGACGTACCAAGGATTTTTATGCGCTAGGATCACGGTGCCCGAAACCCCATTCCCCTTCCCTGACATGCCCCCAAATCCTATTCCTTGCCCTGCATTTTTCCTTCAGATGCGGATTAGCCTTGCAGCCCTTGTACGGGCAACAATGACGCCAAAATAACGCGCGCGCTACCCCCCTCTACGTTTTGGGCCTTGGAGTCTTTTTTGGGGTCCAGGGGGGGTTTTTCCCTTGTCTTTGGCCATAGCTTTGGTCGGTGAGTATGGTGAAGCCCAATTTTCCCCACATTTGTCCCTTAGAAGGTTTAGTGATTTTTGCATGGTGTGGTGGAGTCTTGCCCCCCGTTTCAGAACAAAGTCATCAGCATAGCCGATGTGCTGGTCCCTCGGGTAAAAGGGGGTCTGGCAAGACGTTTATCAGGATATTAAAAAGTGTAGGGGGGGGGGGGGGGGGCTGTGACTCCTCCCTGTGGCGTTCCATTGTCAGCCTATGTAACAAGGCTTTTCCCCCCAAAATAAAAACGGGGCCTTTCGTCCGAGAGTTTCTGCAAAATAGGAGAAGTTGCCTTTTACTCCCAATTTTGTGAGCTCAGCGAGGATTTGGGAGTGGTTTTCCTGTCAAATGTTTTTCTATATCAAGAAACCAGCTGTCTGGCTTGTCATTTGCATAGTAGTTTGGGAGGCAGTTGGCGGCTCCTGGCTTGACAAAGCATTCACACCTGATCCAAGTGCCCGACTTTTAGGGACTGATTTCAAACCCAAAATTTTTCGGTGCTCAAATTTTGATCCTGTTTAACATCCAGGGAAATGATTTGGCCGACCGCAATAATTTGTTGGTTGTTTTGACTTTGAAAACCCAAAATTTTTTTGCAACCAAAAATCCCCCCCAGAAAAAAGCCTTTAGTTTAAAGTAAAATGCTTTTCTATTGTTCAGAAAAAGAAATCTACAAGGAAAGTAATAAAATTTTGTTTTATTTTATATCTCCCATTTATAAACTTCCCCCAAGGGTTACATGACGACGTGTTTAAGTGAAGTTAAATTGCAATTTTTTCAGAGTCTCGGGGGGCCCGTCACATAAAAACATTTTTCCCCGGGCTAGTT
>JACEEZ010017954.1:2500-27500 GCA_016584305.1 Chionoecetes opilio
CTTTGTACATAACAAAAATACAAAACCAAAAATAAAAATTAATGCACCCCAAGGTCCTTGAGCCAAAGGGGGTCTTTTTACGGACCAAAATTTTAAAATTTTAATGTAAGGCTGACGATTTTTGTGGCCCATCCCAACCACCATGGTTACTTGTTTAAAAAAAAACAATGAATCTCGTGGAAAAAATATGAAAAATAATTAAAAAATATAAGCAAAAAAATATTAGTAATAATGGGAACTGATAATGATATATTAAAAAATAATAATAAAAATAAATAATAAAATACCAAAAACAATAGTAAAAAATAAATAATAATGATAAACCCCTAATAAAAAAATAATAATATAAAAAATAAAATAAAAAAAAATAATAATAAAAAATAATAAAATAAAGAATAATGTAAATTTAAAAAATAATGATAATGATAATTTTTAATATTTAAAAATGAATTTAAATTTTTAAAATAAAAATTTTAATGATAAAATATTAATAATATAAAGTAATATTGATGTATAATAATAACAAAAATTATAATATAAAAATATTTGCAATAAAGATAATAAAATTTATAATAATAAAAAAATAAAAATTTAAAAATGATAAATGCCCTACCAAAAAGCAAATTTCTATAAAGCATCCCCTTTCAACTTGCATCACAAAAATGAGTTTTTATAATATAGTGTCTTACCTAATAATAAAAAAATAGAATATTACCGGTAAATCTAATTGTAATTAGCTAATAACATGTTTTTTAGTCTGTTTTTTGAGTCCAGCTCGTGAATTACGTTCCTTGTCTCTTGAGGAAGTTGGTTCCAGTGTTTGGGTCCTCGGAATAGGATACTCTGTTGGGCGTGACTTGTTCTACACAGTGGGGTTCTTAAATTATTTATTTTTTCTGTGTCACTACGATCTATTAACATTAAAATTAATTTATTGGAAATGAATGCAAGGCCCCGTATACAAATAAGCATGTCCTGTAGGTGTATAACATCTTGTAATTTTAATAATTTGTAGCTTATAAAGAGAGAGTGAGTGTGATCATAGCGTTGGCTGCGAGACATTATGCGTATCAACTTCTTCTGTTCAACAAAAAGGTGATCAATGTATGTTTTATAAGCTCCCCCCCATAAAGAACAACAATATAATAGATATGGATATATATTTGAAATATATATTTGTTTAAGACTGTCATTTTTCACATGGTCTCTAATCCTGTACATTATATTTGTTATTTTAGACAGTTTTGTTTTTAAGCATTCTATATGAGATTTCCATTTTAAAGAGTTATCAATTATGACACCTAAAAATCTTATTTCATTAACTTGATTTATAATTAGATTATCAATTTTTATATTTACATGGGGTGTTTGTGTCATTAAGGAATGTTAAATCATGTAATTTGTTTTACCTATATTGAGTGTTAGTTTATTGCATTTGATCCAATTTGCTACGTGATTTAATTCTCGGTTTAGTGTAATTTTCAATTCATTAACATCTCTCCCGGTTATGAATATATTTGTGTCATCTGCGAAAAGTAAGAAATTTAATAAATTGGTGCTACATGTAATGTCATTTATATATATTAAAAATAATATCGGGCGAGAATTGAGCCTTGGTGGTACTCCAAAGTTGACATTATTATAAGAAGATGATGGTTATTGTATCAGTATATTGTTGTCTATTACTTAAAAAACTCTTAAACCAGTTGTTAGCCGTACCTCGAACTCCGTACACTTTAAGTTTATCTAATAGTATGGAATTGAGAAATTGTATCAAAAGCTTTTGTTCAAGTCACAAAAGATTGTTATCTGGTATTGCTTACTGTCAATAGCTTCATAAATGTGTTGGATGAGCTGGTGTACTGCTAACTCAGTGCTATACTTGGGTCTAAATCCATACTGATGTTCAGATAATAATGAGTTTTTGCATAAATAGTCCATGAAATCTCACAGCCATAATTTTTTTTAAATATTTTACCTTAAGCTTGGCAAACTGATATAGGTCTGTAGTTCTGGTGGAGAGATTTATCACCTTTTTAAATATGGGAATAAACTCGTGCTATCTGGAGCTGTTCTGGGAACAGCCCTTCTTCAAATGATCTGTTGATTATGTGTTGTAAATATGGTGACACTATATGCTGCATTTTTTTAATATCTTTATATCTATGGTGTCATACCCTGGGGAAGTTAGAGAGAGAGAGAGGAGAGAGAGGAGAGAGAGGAGAGAGAGAGAGAAGAGGAGAGAGAGAGAGAAGAGAGAGGAGAGAGAGAGAGAGAGGAGAGAGAGAGAGAGGAGAGAGAGAGAGAGAGAGGAAGAGAGAGAGAGAGAGGAGAGAGAGAGAGAGAGAGCGAGAGAGGAGAGAGAGAGAGGAGAGGAGAGAGGAGAGAGAGAAAGAGAGAGAGAGGGGAGAGAGAGAGAGGAGAGGAGAGAGAGAGAGGGAGAAGGGAGAGGAGAGGAAAGAATAAAGTGATCTAAGTAAATCGGCTTGCATTCGGCCCTGTAGGAAATCTAGCTCTGGGATCTCGTCAGTCGGTGACGGAGCGCACGCAACGCACGCACGAGCACGCACAGCACGCACGCAAGCAGCAACGCACGCACGCACGCACGCGACGCACGCACGCACGCACGACACGTCACGGCACGCAGACGACGCACGCACGCAACGCACGCACGCAAGCGCACGACGGGAGGAACGACGCACGCACGCACGCACGCAGACGCACGCACGCGACGCACGCACGCACGCACGCAGGCACGCACGCACAGCACGCACGCAGCACGCAGCACGCACGCAGAGCGCACGCACGCACGCACGACGCAGCAACGGCACGCACTGCACGCAAGGCACGCACGCACGCACGACGCACGCACGAAGACACAGGACCACGCACGCAACGCACGGCACGCACGTCACGGCACGCACGCACGCACGCACGCACGCACGCACGCACGCACGCACGCTCGCTCGCACGCTCGCTCGCTCGCTCTCTCTCCTCTCTGCTCTCTTCTCTCTCTCTCTCTCTCTCTCTCTCTCATTTCTTTCTCTTCTCATGCTTCATCTGCATTGATTTCTAATTAACCTCACATTATATTTGCATTCGTTTATTTTTATATCTCCATATTGTGCTTTACCATTACCTTTCCTCCTCCTCCTCTTCCTCCTTTTCTTGCTTCTTCTTCCCTTGTCTTTGATTTTTTCTCTGTCCCACCTCTTCTTTCATTGCCCTCGTTTTCTTCCTACCTTTGTTCTTTCCTCTCCCCCTTCCTCCAGCCTTCGATACAGTCTTTTCATAAGCGGCTATTGACCAAGTTAAGAGGCGTATAGTTTAGGAGAGCAGTCATGTTCATGGATTGGCGACTGGCTTTCAAACCGTAAGCAACGTGTCGTAAAAGGTTTACTCCACAAATGGGGCGGTTGGTGCAATTCTTATTTTTCTAGAATGGCAATAATTGCTTGTAAAAATGTTACTCACGAATGGGGGCAGGGTCTAGAGTGCATACAGGATCGTAAAATGTTTACTCCACGAATTGGGACAAGGTCTAGAGTGCATATTGGCTTGTAAAATGTTTACTCTACGAATGGGGGCAAGGTCTAGAGTGCATATAGGCTTGTAAAATGTTTACTCCATGAATGGGGGCAAGGTCTAGAGTGCATATAGGCTTGTAAAATGTGTACTCCACGAATAGGGGCAAGGTCTAGAGTGCATATTGGCTTGTAAAATCTTTACTCCACGAATGGGGGTAAGGCCTAGAGTGCATATAGGCTTGTAAAATGTTTACTCCACGAATGGGAGCAAGGTCTAGAAGTGCATATTGGCTTGTAAAATGTTTACTGTTGTCATAAAGGTTGGGTTAGGTCAGATTGTAATATAAGTATTTTAAGGTGAGGGTTATTTATAATGTTGACTTTAGCCTGTGCGCTCTTGGACACGTTCCCCATCTTTATTGTGGACGTCTATTTCCTAGTCCTTTCATTAATAAGGCTCTATACGGGACGAGTAGAGGAGGAGGAGGAGGAGGAATACATAAGAATACATAGGAAGAACAAACAACAGGAGACTTATTGGTCCATACCTAGGGTATCTACTGGACTTTACTACTATCAAACTACATGTAAGAGGACAGTTGGAAAAGGATACTATGTCCCTATAGGAGATAGGAACATGGAAGTTTCGGTGTGAAGAATGATAGGATATGAAGTATTTCTAAGTATACCAACCGCTAACACTAATTAATCAGTGGATGTTAATAAAATTAATCGCGGGGCAATATAAAAACTCATTTACTTTACAGTGCTCGTCTAGCCTGTTTTTAAATAAGTTATTGTGCTGGCTTCGACAACATTTGCTGGTAATTTGTTCCACCGATTAACTGTTATAACATTGCAATATTTATTGTAGAGATATGTGATGAAACGCTGACTATTCAGTTTTAAACCGTTGTTTCTTGTTGTCAATTGAGGATAAATTTTTAATAGGTTCTCTTGATTAATGACATCAAATCCTTTATGTATCTTAAAAGTTATATCAAGTCCCCACGGATTCTACGATCCTTTAAGGAAAACATATTAAGTTTTCGCAGTCTCTCTTCATTCGATGAATTTCGCAGAGTTGGAATTACTTTGGTTGCTCCTATTCTTATTTGATTGATTATTTGATTTATTATTGATTTTATTATTTTGATTCTTATTTGACTTCATCTTTTATCAGCGAAACAAGGAGAGCAGAATACTTGAATGACATATTCTAAGTGCGGCCTAACCAGAGACGTGTAATAGGAGAAAGAGGAAGATAAGGAGAAAGAAAAGGGGGTGGGGGGGGGGAGAAAGGGGAAAAAAAAAGGAGACTGTGGGGGAGGGGATGAGGAGGAGGTTAGGATGAAGGAAGATGAGGCAGCGTCCCGTAGTCCAGTGGGTGTGTGGGTGTGGGGGTGTGTGGGGGTGTGTGTGTGTGTGTTAGTGGTAGTGTGTTTGTGTGGTGTGTGTGTGTGTTGGTGTGTGTGGTGTGTGTTGTGTGTGTGTGTGTTGGGTGTGGTGGTGTCGTTGGGGAAACGTGGAGGGTGGCGGGGGTCCTAGCGTTACTTTCGTATGCCATACGCCCGTCCCCGCCTGAATCTCCCGGGTTACAGCTTTTTTCAATTTCGGGGGAGGGAGGAGGAGGGTATTCGCGCCTTTTGTTCCCTTTTTCCCCCTCCTTGCCTTTGGGATTTTGGTTTGGGTTAAAAGGCATTTGGAACGGGATTGTACTGAAACTACGCAACGATGTAAAGGCGAGTAATTGTTTTTCTCCCTCTACTTTTCTCTCCCTTCCCCTCTCCTCTCTCTCCCTTCTTCTCCCCCTCTCTCTCCTTTTTCCCCTCTCCCTTCCCCCCCCTTTTTTTTCCCATCCTTTCCTTCGTTCTTCCTCTTCCCTTCTTTCTTTACTCTCAAAACCTCTGAGCTTCCCCCCAACCCCACCCCTTTGGGGGGCCCCCGTTCTCTGGGGGGGGGGGTTTTTTTGGGGGGGGGGAAAAAAAGGGGAAAAAGGGGGGGGGGGGGGGGGGGGGGAAGGGGGAGGGAAAAGGGGGGGAGGGAAAGGGAGGGAGTGAAGGGAAAGGGAATAATTTTGGGAAGGAAAGGGGGGGAAAACCCCTTTTTTTTTAAAAACCCCCCCCCCTTTTGGGAAAAGCAAAAGGGGGGGGAAACAAGGGGGGGGGGGGTTTTCCCAGCCCTCCCCTTTTTTTTTTTTTTTTAAAAAAAAAAAGGGGGGGGGGGGGGAAAAAAAAAAAAAAGGGGGGGGGGGAAAAGGGGGGGGGGGGGGGGAAAAGGGGGGGGAAAGGGAGGGGGGGGAAAGAGGAAAAGAGAGGAGAGGGAGAGAGGAGAGAAAAGGGGGGAGAGAAAAGAGGGAGGGGGGGGGGAAAGGGAAAAAGAGGGGCCAAAGGGGGGGGGGGGAAAAAGGGGGGGGGGGGGGAGGGGAAAAGGGGAGAAAAAAGGGGGGAAAAAAAAGGGGAAGGGAGGGGGAAAAAAAGGGGGGGGGGGAGGGGGGGGAGAGGGAAGAAAAAAAGAAAAAAAAAACGAAAACGGGGGGGAAGGGAAAAAAGAAGGGAAGACGGGGCCGGGGGGCAAAGGTGGAAATTTTTTTTTTTTTTTGGGAAGGGAAAAATTTTTAAACGGGGGAAAGGAAGGAAAAATATTTTCCCGAAGGGAGGCGAACGGGGAGGCCCAGGAGGGAAGGGGGATTTTTTTTGGAGGGAAATTTCCAAAAAACTAGGGAAGAACCCCCGACAAAACCCCCAAAATTTAAAGGCCCCCCAGGGTTTTTTGGGGGCCCTGAGCCCCGGGAAAATTTTCAGGTTTTTCCCAACCCCAAACGAATTTTTTTTTTTGGTTTAAATTTTTTGGTAAATTTTTTAAGAAAACCTGTTTATTTTGTTTTTAAAAATTTTTTTTTTATTTTTTTTTATGGCTTGAAAAATACGATTTCTATACAAAGGAAAGTTTGGGGGAAGGGGTTTAACGGTGACGGTGGAGGTGGTGGAGGGCTCCAGATAAAGGTTGAAATAAGCAGGTGTAAAGTGACTTTGTTAAGACTTTTTACGTACAATAACTTTTATATTTTACATCAACGTCCATTTTGTTGCGGTAGATAGCAGTGATGGAATTAAAATGAAGTATTTAACGAGGGACCCACACAAAACGCACACACACACACAAAAACACACACAAACACACCCCCACACAACACACACACCCAACATAGAGACACACACCCCACACAAACAAAACACACACACACACACACAACACAAAGGAACACAAAATAAAAAAAACGGGACCCCAAACCAATTAGTAGAAGAACGATTGTTGTTTTAAATTAATTAATGCCCCCTTTTCTTCTCTCTCTCTCTCTTCCTTTTTCTCTCTTCTTTTCTCTCTCTCTCTCTCTCTCATTTTTTTTTTTCTCCTCTTTTTCTCTCTCTCCTCTCTTCTCTCTTCCCCTTTTTCCCCTGCTCGTTTTTTGTATAAAATGGATGGTTGTTGGTGTTTTTATATATAAATTTTTATTTTATTTATTATATTTTTTTGTTGTTTAAAATTTAGATAATATATAGGAGTGTTTTTTGTATCGAGAGTTAGGATTTAGTAAAAAGCAGTGGTGGGGAGAAAGGGGAAAAAAAGAAGGGGGCGTAGTATAGTAAAAATATTATAATAGTAGTAGTAATAGTAGTAGTAGTAGTAGGAAATAAAGGAATAGTGTAGAGAAAATAGTAGTGGGGGAGAAAAGAAGAAGGCATGTTAAAAAACCCCCCAAAAAAAAGGGCCCCCGAGGAGGAGGCCAAAATTATTGGTAAATGCCCCAAAATAATGTTCCCCCCAGTTGGGGATAAAGTGTATGTTTCCAGGGTCCTAAGGCCCAAAAGGCCCTCGTCCCACACCCCAACAAAAACCCCACCGAACACAGGCCCTTCCAGGTTACCAAAATCACGTACATAAAAAAATTTAAATTTTCAAAATGCCGGGAAATGTTTGGGAGGGAAAAAGGGAGGAAAGGGAGGAAAGGGAAAGAGAAGGAAAGGGGAAGAAGGAAAGAGAAAAAAGAGAAGAAGAGGGAGGAGGAGAGAGAAGAGGAGAAGGAGAGAGAGGAGAGGAGAGAGAGGAGAGAGTTTTTTATTTTGCTTCCCTTACACAAAACCATTGCAATCTTCAACACATTCCCTCTTATTACCCTTTTTAAATAACATCTCCTTTTTTCCCCTTTTTTTCCCCCTCCTACATCTCTTGCAAGAATTGTTTAAGGGAAAGGAAAATTTTTTAAAATATCAAGAAGAACAGGAAGGGGTTTTATTCTCTAACCATTTTGTATCTTCTTTTTATTCCTTCTTTTCCTTTTTCCTTTCTACCCTATCTCATCTCCACCCCCTTATCCTTCTTTCTTCCTTGTCATTTACACCATTATCATCCTTTCTTTTCCTTTTCCCCCTTTTACTTTACACTAATAACCATATTCTTCTACTTTTAAAACAACAACACCTCCTCCTCCTCTCTTCCTTCTCCGTTTCTCATTTTCACTATAATTCCATTTTTCTACTTAGACGCTATCACCACCACACCTCCTTTCCCTTTTGCCCCCTTTTACTCCCACTCATAACTCCCATTCTTTTACTTACCCTATAACTTACCAAAAAAAAACCCCCACCACCACCTCCACCTCCTCCCCTCCAGGGCGTGGCGGGGGAGGGGTGGTCGGGGCGCCTCGGGGGGTCAGCCCCGAGGCGTTTAAACGTTAATGCTAGTGGGGTGACAGGGGGGGAAGAAAGGGCGGGAAAGGGGGGAAGGAGGCGAAAAGGAACGGAAAAACAGGTTAAGGATCTAATCCCCTTTGTGTTTTAGGGTCTTTGTTTTCTTTTTCTCTACTTTTACTACTCTAGTAGTAGTACTACTACTATTACATTACTTTTACAAATACTCCCAATAACAAAAACTAACTACTACAAATTAAAACCACTTTTTTTTTACTACTATTTATATGGATGGATATAGCCTTGTTAGAATCAGTGAAGGGGAAGGAAATGCCCAAAAAAATTTTTTCAAGGGATGCGTTTTTTAGTTTGGGAAAAGAGTTTTAAAAGCTTTTAAATTTTATTTACACTCACTCGAGAGACGCGGGATAAGGGGCGATTTGATAGAATTTTTTAAAAGTGGAAAAAAGGGATTTAATAAAGGAGAGTAGGAAACGTTCTTTCCGGGTATTAACCAAGGGGTAGAACAAGGGAAGTAAAGGATTAAAACTGGAAAAGGGAGATTTTAAAAAAAAAATAGGGAAAAGGGGGGCTCACAAAAGGGGGGGGTGAATGACTTGAAGGGGCTCAGTAGAAGGTAGTTAATCGGAGTTTATTAGGGCGTTTTTTAAAGGGGGGGGGGATGGGGTGGGGGTGAAAGGTGGATGTAGGTAGGTTAGGTAACAGGAACTACAAGTGTAGGGGACCTGGCCCTTGTAGCTTCATATTTTCTTTTGTTCTTTTTTACTACTACTGTCGTTAATGCTTATCCCCTACTACTACTAAATATTCTTTCTTAAAATCCCGAGCTGGGGGACAAATACAAATTTAATGATTTAAAAAACTAAAAAACTAAAAAACATGGGGAAAAAGTAATTTTTAAAAACTAAATAAATAAATAAAATTTTCGAAGGGATTTAAAAATAAATACTAAATACCCAATTTAGTTTAAAAACTTTGGGAAATACATTAAAAAATATAACACATTTAAAAATGCCCGGGAAAAAAAGGATTTCCCTTTGATTTTGGGTTTTTATAGAAAAATTTTTTCTCAGGTTAAATTTCCCTTTAAATAAGGAAATTTCATTTTGGGGGTGGAAAACCCCAAAGGTTCACTGAAAATTAGGGTTCCAGATAGTTGGGGGGGGTTTTTTTTTTGGCCCAAAAATAACTGATAAAAAAGTATTTACATTTTTTTATTAAGAGGATTTAAAAAACAATTTTATTTAAATTTTTTTATAAAAGTATGTAATAATGTATTTAAATACAGGGCAAGCAAGTATTTATAAAACATTTCTCAATACACACATGAAATTTTTAAATTTTTATTTAAAAAAAAAATTTCATTTAAAAAACTGGGCCCCGCTTTTGCCCATACTTTCTACTACTACTACTACATTTCTACTATTAAAATTACCGAAAATACTACTATACTACAAAAATACCCCCACCGCCTCTTTTTTTTCGGGGGGGACGCCATAGCCCCACCCCGGGTATTTTTCTGGGCATCCAAACCTTTCAAAAATACCCTAAAAATACTTTCCCCTTTTCTAAAATAACTACCCCCAAAAATTTTTAAAAACCCACTCTATTCCCAAATTATCCACCCTTTATCCCCTCTTACCAATATGGCCCCGGCCCAAACGAGGTCACTTAGTCGTGTTTTGAGGGGGGTGGAGTATCTCGTACCCCTGAGGGCACAGGAGGGGAGACCGGAAACAGGGAAAAAAAAAAGAGGCGACAAAACCCCATCCCGGCGGCGGACGGAGCCCCCTTTGGTGTGTTTCTTTACTGAATCAAGTCAGTAGTCTTGGGGTAGAAGCTCCTAGGGCCCTTTGGGGGGCCCTGCCGCCCGATGTGGTGAAGACCAGGGGGGGAAAAAGGACCCTGGTTTGATTGCAGGATCCCATCGCCATAGGCCCTTATCTTCTCCAGCTCGTTCCTGTGGTGGACAGCCTCGAGGGAGAGCTCACGATGGGAGGCGGCCATCGGGTCGAAGATCCGGATGTCCAAAAAGGTCCGCTGCCCTCTGGTCCAGAATCCCCGAGCACAGAGGGTCCACGCGAGCCTCAGGGGCAGTATTGGCTGTCCTGTACCGCAGGAGTTCCCCATCTAGAGGCAGAAGGGTGGCTCGGTGGAGACGTCTGGCACACCTCCTGAGCATGCTGGCTGTCAGGCCCCTCACCTCGTCGTGCCTGATACATACGAATCCCCCTTTTTGCACGTCATGGTGTGGTTACGGTGTTGGGGGATCCACACACACAGGTGTTGGGGAGTCTTTCCACTGGCCAGCCGTACCTCAGAGCAACGGCATCGACAAATTTTTGTTTGTTGAGGTTGAAGCCCTTTGCTCTGATTGGTTATTTATGTTAGCCAGTTGGACGCTCCCGTCTCCTGTGCGATGTGGATTTCTCACGGTGTCCTGGAGGCAGGAGGTCGAAAGGTGTTCAAGGCTGGTCTTTGCCCTTGCTGCCTGTTTCGTGAGAATCGTTTCTTTTAACTACTACTAACTCTATACTACGACCAATATACTTAATAATATAATAATATTATTCTAACTACTACTACTAAATACTACTACGATATACTATTACTACCACTCCTACTACTAATACTATAACTACTATACTTCTACTATTCATACATTTGAAGCACATAATATCAACCTAAATACACACACACGAGTACAACAAGGCTGGAAAAACAAACACAGAAAAAGAGTGAAAAGAAAAATGCAATACCAATTTCGATAACAAGTAAAAAAAAACCAGAAAAGACAATAAAAAACAAGTTAAAAAAAACGAAATTACAAAAAAAAAAAAAGGGGGAAATAAAAAAAAGTTGTATTTGACCCGATTTTTCCTCGTTTTTTACTTTCCCCTCGAATGAAAACACAAAAAATTTCTCTCTCTCCTTTTGTTTTCCTCTCTCCCCTTTTCTCTCTCTCTCTCTCTTTTCCCCTCTCTTTTCTTCTTTTCCTTTTCTCCCCTCTCTCTATCTCTCCCCCTTCCCCTTTCTCTCCCCTCTCTTCTCTCCTATCTCTCTCTTCTTTTCCCCTCTCTCTCTTCTTCTCCATTGTCAATTTTCATTATCTGAATATTTTCTCCCTTTTTCCCTTTTCCCCCTTCCTTCCTTTTCCCCCTTTTCCTTCCCTTCCCTTTCCCCTTTCCTTTCTTACTTCCTTCCTTCCTTTTTTCCCTTCCTCCTTCCTTTTTTCCTTTTTCCTTTCCCCGTTCCTCCCCTTCCTTCCCTCTTTTTTTCCCCTTCCTATCCTCTACTTCCCCTCTGTTTCTTTTCCCCCATAAAATTTAAAAACCTTCTCTTCCTCTTCTTTATTATCAAATCATCATTTTTTCAAAATCCCCTCCTCCCCTTTCCCCATCTTCTTTGATTTTAAAGCCCCCCACTTCCTTTTCTTTTCCCTTTTTGGCCTTTTTTCCCCCTTTTGTATCCTCTTCCCTTTTTTTAAAATCTTACAACACCCGGTTTTCCCCCTTTTTTTTTTTCCCTGTTTTGTTTGCCCCAACCCCCACCACCCCCCCAAACCACCCCCACCACTACCACCACCGCCACCACTTCCCCCCCCAACCACCCCCCCCAAACCCCCACCACCCCCCGTACCCCCACCGCCCCACTCCGCCACCCCCAAAACCAAACCCCCCCCCAATCATCCCCACCACTACCACCACCCCAAACCACCCAAACCCCAAACCACCCCCCCTCTACCACCACCACCACCCCTCCACCATAAACCACCACCCCCCTCCCCAAACCAAACCCCCAAACCCCCACCACCACCTTTACCCCACCACCACCATAACCCCCAACCCCACCCCCACCACCCCCCAAAACCACCCCCAAACCACCCAAAACTCCCACCCCCTTCCAAACCACCCCCCCCCACCCCCCCACCCCCCCCACCACCACCCCCGGGCGCCCACCCAACCACCACCACCACCACCCCACCACCACAACCACAACCACCACCATAAACAAAAACCCCCACCCACCCCCTCCACTAAAAACCTCCACCACCAACCCACCCCCATCACCACCACCACCCACCACCACATACTAAACCCCCCAACCCCACCACCCCCCCACCCCCAAATCACCGCCACCCCCACCACCCCCAACCCCATCACCACCCCACACCACCACACCACCCCCACTACACCCCATATCACCCCACCCCCACCACCACCACTCCCACCCCCACTACCCCCACTACCACCACACCATACCCCCACCCCCACCCCCTACCAAAACCACCACCACCCCCAAAATACCACCACTCCCAAACCCCCCACCAAAAACCTCCTACCCCCAAAGGTTTAATCCCCGTTTGTCCCCTTTTGATGACTTTTGGAAAAAGTCAATCAGTCCTGCGAAAAATCACTTAAATTTTACCCCAGAAAGTCCGCCCGGGCCTTGGGAAAGGGGACTGTCAAAAACCCCCCCCCCCTATTTTCCCCACATCCCCCTCCCCCACACTTAGTTTTTT
This sequence comes from Chionoecetes opilio, assembly GCA_016584305.1. NCBI lineage: Eukaryota > Metazoa > Arthropoda > Malacostraca > Decapoda > Majidae > Chionoecetes > Chionoecetes opilio. Next base: position 15,262 of record JACEEZ010017954.1, read on the forward strand.
CCCCTTTTACCCTGCCCCCCAATCATTCCCCGCAATTTTTTTTTCCTTCTTATTCTTTTTTTTCAGTTTATCTTTTTCTTTTTTTTTCCTTTTTTTTCCCTTTATTTTGCTCCTCTCTCCCTTCTCTCTCCCCTCCCCTCTCTTCTCTCTCCTTTTTCCCCTCTCTCTCTTTTATCTTCTTTTCCTCCTATCTCCCCTTCTCTCCCCTCTCTTCTCTTCTCTCTCTCTCTCCTACTCCCTTCATATGCTGTTTTCTTCCCCCTAGCTTTCCCCTTTCCCAACTTTGCTTCTACTTTTTTCTTTTTTTCCCCTACTAGTACCTTATTTTTACACTACTACTATAACTACTATTACTTTTACTTTACTTTTCCCCTATACTACTATTTTTAAACTACCCCTATTACTACTATTTAAACTATTTCCCTACTAAAAATTTTACTCCACCGCCTTTTATTTGCCCGGGTACCCCAAAAACCCAAACCTCGCTATTGACTGGGGATCCAACCTTAAAATACCCTAAAAAACATACATTTACTAACTAACTCCCCCCAAAAATTTAAAAACCCTTACTCTATTCCAAAACCTACCCCCTTATCCCACTTCCCCCAATGTGGCCTCGCAATCGGGGTCACCTAGGCCCGTTTTGAGGGGTGGAGTACTCGAACCCCTGAGACACAGGAGGGGAAAGGCCCGGGGGGAGAGGGAAAGGAGAAGGCGACCCTCATCCGGGCGGCAGGGAAAGCCCTTTGGGCTGGGGCTTTTTTACTGAAATCAAGTCAGCTGGCCTTGATTTAGAAGCCCCTAGTTGGGGGGCCATGCCCCCAAGATGTGGTGAAGACCAGGGGGTGAAGGTACCATGGTCGACTTGCAGGTCCTAACCGCCATGGGCCCCTTTGTCTTCCCCAAAGTCGTTCCTGTGGGGACAGCCTCGAGGGAAAAGCTAAACGAGGGGAGGGGGCCCATCGGGCGAAGACCCCGGGAAGGCCAAAAAGGGCCCCGCGCCCCCCCGGCCCAAAAATCCCCGAGCACAGATGCCCAGCGGGGCCTAGGGGGGGTTTATTGGCTGCCCTTGTCCCGCAGGATTTCCCCCATTAGAGGCAAAAGGGGTTTGTGGGTTTGGGAAGACGGTGGCCAAACCTCCTTGAGCATCCCTGGCGTCGGGCCCCTCCCCTCGTCGTGCCTGTACACACGAATCCCCCCTTTTTGACGTCATGGTGGGGCCCACTTACTACTACTACTACAAATTACTCCCTACTACTTGTATTACTACCCTACTATACAATATTTACCCCAAAATACTACTACTATTACTTACTAATACTATTTGGTTTTTAAATACTCCATACTACTACCCCCAACTAATATTTACTACTTCTAATTTCTACTACTTCTTTTACTACTACTACTAAAATACTACTTTTAATGTATTACTACTATTTACCTTTCACTTTTCAAGAACAAAGTTTTTCCTCGTTTATTGGATTTCCAGCTTTTTTTTTGTTTCTTTCCTTTTCTTTAACCTTTTAAATTTTTTTTTCTTTAAAAAAACCCCTTACTTATTAATAATTTCTTCTTTTCTCTTTATATCCATCTTTTGAAGATCCTTTCTGCCCATTTGCTTTCCCTTTGAAAAATTTTCCCCTTTTTTCCCTTCCTCCCTTTTTTTTCCCTTTTTTCCCCTTTTAACCCCTTTTTTCTTCCCTCTTTCAAGTTTGTTTTTACCTTATTCTTTTTTCCCGTTATTTTTCCCTTCCCCTGATTCAGTTTTGTCAAAAATTTTATTAAGTACTTTTTTATTTCCCCTTTTGATTTTCTTCACTTTCCTTGTCTTTTCTATTTGTGTATCTATCTTTTATGTATCTCTAAAATTACCCTTTTTTGGGTTTTTAGTTTTAAACCCCGTAAATTTCCCCTCAATGTTCTATTTCTCCTTTAATTCTTCTTTTTCGTCTCGCTTTTTATCATTAGATCGACGTATCTTTCTCTCTCTGTCCATTCACCCATGTTTTAATAAAATTGAAATTTGACTACCACTTTTCTCTTTTTAAATTTTCTATCTAGCTATCTATTATCTACCCTTAAGTATTTTGGTTTTATTTGGGTATATATTTTCCCCTTTTGAAGAATCATCGAGTTTATATGTAATGTCAAAAATCTCATGTTTTATGCCTAACGTAATTTTCAATTCATATAAGATTCATGGAAGTAAATGATATCATATTTCAATTGTGTTATACGAGTGAGAGAATTTTCTAAAAAATTTAATTTTTTCACGGTTTCGTATTTTCAATTTCGGGCAAAAAAAAAATAAAATTTAACCTGACATTTAAAAACCCAAAAAATTTTTCTTTTTTAAATTTTTTTTTAAATTTCTATAGAACATCATTTGTGGCGCCACCTTTGGTTACCCTTTATTGCCCTTTTCCTTTGTTATTTCCAACACTGCGTTGTCATTTCCCAACTTACCGTAAAAATACACGCAACAAAGAATGGGGAAATGGAATGTTACAAGTGTGCATTTTTTTTTTTGCTTTTCCCCGTCCCTGATAACTAGATTAGAGGAGACCTGCTCGCTAATGGCAAAGTTGTAAATGAGATCACTCTAGATTTTTCCAGCTCGCTGGAAAATGTAAATAATTCTTGTAGTTTCCTTTTTTTTTTTTCAAGCAAACTGTTCTTTTAGCTTCAGTGTGTGTGTGTGTGTGTGTGTGTGTGTGTGTGTGTGTGTGTGTGTGTGTGTGTGTGTGTGTGTGTGTGTGTGTGTGTGTGTGTGTGTGTGTGTGTGTGTGTGCGTGTGTGTGTGTGTGTGTGTGTGTGTGTGTGTGTGTGTGTGTGTGTGTGTGCGTGTGTGTGTGTGTGTGTGTGTGTGTGTGTGTGTGTGTGTGTGTGTGTGTGTGTGTGTGTGTGTCTTTGTAATCTTTTCCTCATATTTTCATAACTTTCTCTCGTGAGACTTATTATATTATTCTTTTCCTTTCTTCTCCCTTCTTTTTCAGTTATTTTTTTCTATCATCTAACTTATAATTCTAAGTGGAAACATTAATGGCATAATGAAGTTACTGAGAATTTAAGTGGAAAAATAGTTGGGTAGTCGGAACGATAATTTAGTTCGAAGGTTCAAAGAAGTAACTTTTTCCTTTCCAAAAGAAATTAATGAATATCGTTGTGCTCTCTCTCTCTCTCTCTCTCTCTCTCTCTCTCTCTCTCTCTCTCTCTCTCTCTCTCTCTCTCTCTCTCTCTCTCTCTCTCTCTCTCTCTCTCTCTCTCTCTCTCTCTCTCTCTCTCTCTCATTCTTTTTCCTTAGGGCAAAAAATACCTTCTTTTGGTAAATCCCGTTTAGCGAGGACAATCGAAAAACACGAGTATTTTATCGGAAACTGAGGCGAGGAAGAGGAGGCGGAGGAGGAAGAGGAGGCGGAGGAGGAAGAGGACGGGGAGGAGGAGGAGGTGGAGGAGGAAGAGGGGGAGCAGGAATAAGGGAAAGGAGGAGGAGGAGAAGGAGGAGGAGGAAAAGGAGGAGGGGAGGAGGAGGAGGAAAGTCGCTCCAGAAACATGTTTTGAGAAAATCTTGCAAATGGATTTCGTAGTCTCATTAGAAATAACTCGAACTTCCTTATTTCTGTCCATCTGTCTGCCGCTGATGCTGTTATTGAAAGTCCAGGAGGAGGAGGAATACAAAGGAATACAAAGGAAACACAAACAGCAACAAACCATCAGAGAAAGGAGGAGGAGGAGGAGGAGGAGGACGAGGAGGAGGAGGAGGAGGACGAGGAGGAGGAGGACGAGCAGGAGGAGGAGGAGGACGAGGAGGAGGAGGACGAGGATGAGGAGGACGAGAAGGAGGAGGAAGAGGAGGAGGAAGAGGAGGAGAAGGAGGAGGACGAGGAGGAGGAGGACGAGATGGAGGAGAAAGAGGAAGAAGGCCATTAAGATATCTTCGTACCATTTACAACACCTTCTTTCTTATATCATTTATTGCTATCTCCTGGACATGATGTGTGTGTTTGTGTGTGTGTGTGTGTGTGTGTGTGTGTGTGTGTGTGTGTGTGTGTGTGGTTTTGTGTGGTGGGGTGTGTGTGTGTGGGGGTTGTGTGTGTGTGTGTGTGTGTGTGTGGTGTGTGTGGGGTGTGTGTGTGTGTGTGTGTGTGTGTGTGTGTGGTGTGTGTGGTGTGTGTGTGTGTGTGTTTTTGTTTACTCCTCATCATGTTCATCGAGTATTTTCCTACTTCTTAAAATTCGTCCTCATCCTGTGCGTCCTCAAATTCTTTCCTTCTTTTTTCTCCCTTTTTTCTTGCTTAATTTTCTTCTCGTATATTACCTTTTCCTCTTACTCCTCTCCGCATTCATCTTCCAATATCTTTCCATCTTCCTCCTCTTCCTTCTTGATTTCCTCCTCCTCCTCCTTATCCTCCCAGCAACCAAACAAATTGGAATCAGTGCAAAGAAGAGCAACCAAACAAATTCCATCTCTGCGAAATTCATCTTATGAAGAGAGACTGCGGAAACTTAATATGTTTTCCTTAAAGGATCATAGAATCCGTGGGGATTTGATAGAAACCTTTAAGATTATAAAAGGTTTTGATGTCACTAATCAAGAGAACCTATTCGAGCTTTCAACTCAAGTGACAACAAGAAATAATGGTTTAAAACTAAACGGTCAACGTTGCATCACCGATCTCCGTAAAAATTATTTCAATGTTAGAGTCGTAGAACGATGGAACAAGTTACCAGCAAATGTTGTCGGAGCCAGCACAATAACTACATTCAAAAACAGACTTGACGCGCACTGTAAAGTAAATGGGTATTGATAGTGCGAATTCGTATCTAGTCCCCCGTATCGATTAGTTGTAGTGGTAGTGGTATTTGTAGTTAGTATTTTTCATATCCTATCATTCTGCACTATGAAACTTCCATATTCCTATTCTCTTTAGGGACATGGTATCATTTTCCAACTGTTTTCTTACAAGTAGTTGATAGTTAGTAGTATGTAGTTCAGCAGATACCCTCGCTATGGACCAATAGGTCTCTTGGTGTCTGTTATTCCTATGTATTCCTATGTATTCCTTCTCCTCTTCCTCCAGTAAGTCATTCGGGTAGCAGACGAAGCCTTTCTGTGGCCAATCACAGGTAAGTTTTCAATAACTGAGACTCTTATCAGATGGACAGAGCGCTCTCTCTCTCTCTCTCTCTCTCTCTCTCTCTCTCTCTCTCTCTCTCTCTCTCTCTCTCTCTCTCTCTCTCTCTCTCTCTCTCTACAAGTCTGTAATACAATAGTAATTTACGATTCTCATAAAAATAATAATACTCATGTATATTCTGAGTAAAATATCAGAAATAAATAAATAAACGTTACATGTAAATAAAAACAACGTAATTGTTTTAGAAAGAAAAGAAAAACATAAAATTTCGGGTACATAAGAACACGCAATATCATAATAATAATAATAAAAAGGATTTTATGAAGGGTTGTGAATAACATTATACAGGACACAGTTAACACAGGTTCAGTACGCGGCTTTTTATCAATGATTAGGGTTTAGGACATGAATTATAAACGTTCGTATTAGTGAATTGACCCAAAATATGTCCTATATCGTCAGAAAATATGAGATACAAGTTTTGCTGATAATTTCAGATAAAACGAAACATGGCTGCGCTAAGTCTCGCTCTCCGTAATGCGATTTTAGTGCGATTATTTAGCAATGAGAAACGTTATTAGGAGTTAAATAGGCAGACAATTATTGATATTAAGGCCGCTGCTTGCAACACTCACCTTTGTGAACGTCAGTTTTGGCATTCGAATTAAGGGTGATTTTGGTATGAATTGAATGCACTCACAACAAATTTGGCTGAGTTCGGGTTGGGGTGTGTTGTGTGTGGGTTTTGGGTGTGTGTGGTGGTTGTGTGTGGTTTGTTAATAGTACTTGAAAAAATTTTCACTTATATTTTTTATTCAACGGATGGTGTAGGAAGAGAATTCAGGATTAGAAAGGAAAAAAAAAAAAAACGGCAAAAAGACCGATAGGTCTTACAAGGTGTTTGCTTAACTACACCTACACTAATAGATATAAGAGAGAAGGGGGGTAGAAGGCTCACCCACCCCCCCATCCCTCCAGCCCACTTGGCCGGGAAAAGAAGTGATACCATGCAATAAGAAAAAACTGCATGGAATTTTTGGGAAAATTTAAAAACTGAATCTATGGCTAACCCCAAAAAATAGTTTTTGGGGGTAGGTTTTTGTGCTTTTATAGTAGGTCATGTTATGTGTGTTTTTTTTATGGTGGGAAAAAACATGTGGAGTTCAAGGGTGGGCGGCGCCTTCCCGGGCCCGTTTCTTGGGAGGCAGCAGAAATCAGGCCCAGCCCGTTCAATCCACTCGGATTGTGTCTTTCCTGTAGGACGCTGTAACTTCAATGCCCCGCAGCAGTGACCCCGGTACCTTAAAAACCCCGATGGTGGCACTAACTGCGGCCCCCTACGATCCACACCCGTCACAGGTCGAGATAGTAGTGGTAACCTTTAACTGGGGGCTATCTGTGTTGTTTAGAATTAAAAATGTATGTTGGGTGTAGGCTCAGTGTGGGAGTCCCAAGGGGGTGTGGGGCACCCTTTGTCTGGCGCTTTTTTGGGAGGCAGCAGTCAACAGCCCCAGCCCGTTTAACCCACTGCGGTAGGCATTTCCGCTAGGGGGCGGAGGAGGGGGAGGGGAGGGGAGGAGGGGATTACAATGATTAAAGGAGTAACAACACCGGAGACCTTTTGGCCATAGCGAGGGTATTCTGAACTAAATACTACAAACTATCAACTCTTGTAAGAAAACATTTGGGAAAAGATCCCCTGTCCCAAAGGGGATGGAACAGGGAATTTTCATAGTGCAGACTGATAGGATATAAAAAAATATAACTACCAACACCCTACCACTACAACAAATCGAACGGGGGACTAGATACGAATTCGCACATAAAACCATTACTTTACAGGCGCTTTCAAGTCTTTTTTTGAATGTATTATTGGTGGCTCCAAAAATTTTTGCTGGAAAACTTGTTCCATCGATCAACGACTCTAACATTGAAAAAATTTTTTTTACGGAGACGGTGATGCAACGTTGACCTTTATTTTTTAAACCTTTATTTTTTGTTGTCACTTGAGTTGAAAGCTCAAAGGTCTTTTTGATTAATGACATAAAAACCCTTTTGGGGATTTTAAAGGTTCTATAAAACCCCCAGGGATTTACGATTTTAAAGGAAAAAAATTAAGTTTCCGCGTCCCCCCTCATATGTAAATTTTCGCAGAGAGGAATTTGTTGGTTTCCTTCTTTGCATGTTTCCAATTTGGCTTGATTTTTACGAAACAGGGGGGACCAGAATTAAAACGGCATTTTCCCAAGGCGGCCTAACCAAGGACGTGTATTTTGTGTCATTACTTTGGGTTTATGTTCAAATTACTTTTAATAAAGCCAAATATATTCCCTTTTTTTACGGGCAGCTAGGCAATGCGAACGGGTTTTTTCAGATCATTACGAGAGACACCTAGATCTTTTCCGCGACTTCTTTAACGATTTTTTTGCATTTGATGTTATATTTGGGGTTTACTTTGCCTATATGCTTTACTTTACATTTTCGGAATTGAATTTTAATAACCCTTTTACACTCCAATCTGAATTTTTGAGATCACTTTTATGATTCCGTTTTCTTGGGATATGCTTTACCCCCTAATTTGGTGTCATCTGCAAATTTTGATATTTTAGAAAAGTCCCAGTCCCCGATCGTTAATATATCAAAAAAGAGAGGACCAAGACCGAGCCCTGAGGCACCCCCCCAGTGACAAACCCAAACAGATGCCCCACCATTTTTAACCCGTTGTTTCGTTTTAAAGCCAATCGCCAATCCAGAACAATTTCCCCTCCCTTTCCAGTGCCCTTAGCTTGGGCAACAGTCACTTTTTGGAAAGTATCGAACTTTTTTGAAAATCAAGTATATTTCATCCGGGAATTTTAGCGTCCGTTTGAAAAATGACATTAAAAAAAAAGAGTAGGTTTGGTTTTTAACAGGATTTTATTTTGAAAAACCCGCTGGGGAGTTTTGTATTGGTTATTTAAAGAGAAAAGAAATATTTATCCCGCATATTTTTTAAAAAGTTTTTAACCCAAACGGACGTTTGACTAATTGGCGAAATTACTTGCGAGGCTCTTTTCCCCCTTTTTGAATATCGGTGAACATACTAATTTCCACAACTGGAACATTTTTTTTTACATAGCGTTTTTTTGAAAATAAACATTAAAGGGAGCGAAAGTTTACTGTGACATTCGCGAAGTAGTCGCGGCGAGATTTCGTCCCAACCCCACGGATTTTTTTGGCAAGTTTCAGCAAATACTTTATTTTGTTTTTTGTTTTCTCTCCTATTAACCCCTCTATCCCTTTCGACCGCAACATATTTAAGGTTTTGGTAAAGGGTTTCGTCTTTTAATAAATACCCAATTAAAGTATTTATGAGTACGAAAGCCTACTCTTATTATCATTTACCCAAAATATTATTTTTATTTTCAGGGGGCCAATACTTGTTTTGACGTTTTTTACTTTGAACGTATTTAAAGAAAATTTTTTGGGTTTGATTTGGGTCCTTGCAAATTTTTTTTCATACTGCGCTTTTTTGATTTAAATTTGCCTTTTTCAGGACGTTGAGCTTTTTCTCTAGAATGAGTTGCATTTTATCGTTGTAAAATTTTTACCTCGGGGGGTCTTTGCCAAAGATTTGTTGGATCTCATTTTTCATCCAACTGGGTTGTTTATGTTTTTTAAAACGTTTTTTTACCATGGGAACAGTTTTCCCCACCCATTTGGGGTTTTTAGTGAAAAATTTCCATGTTTTTTGGCGTTTTTACCATTTTGTAGGCAATCATTAACTTGCTTTACCCTGCTGATCTTCGTGAAATCTCTTTATTATAATTTTTGGGCTAATAACCCATTTTCTGTGGTTTTTACATTGCTTTATGCCGCATTTTTACCTGGTCACTGTTAAATGTTCACCCAATGCGTAATCAATCAGATCAATCGGGAGTGAAAAAAAAAATCTGGTACTATATCCCCGTAGGTCACGGGGCCCCCTATTTTAAAATATTTGTTACCATATCAAGCAACGCATACCCTTCTTTATCGCAGAATTTTTATTCCCCGTTTTTATGAGGTAAATTAAAATCTCCCAAAAAATGAAAAGTTTTTTTATTGTTTACAATGACTTTTTATCTCGTCATACAGGGGGTAATCTACTTCCGGGATTTTGATTTGGGGGGGCGTATTTTCCCAATAGTTGAATTTACGTTTAGCTTAATTTTGCGAGAGAGTATAATGACTTATTTATTTTTTGATTTTGATGCTTTCAAATTTTTTTAAAAAAGAAGAACCTCCACCCCCTTTTTTCGGGCGCAATTTAGAATGTCATAGCGGAAGGCTATTTCAACAATAAATGTTTTATTTTTTGGTTGACCAACTCAGTGATATGACATACTGGCGTTTGGCAACAACAGGGGGAGGAGGGGGAGGAGGAGGAGGAGGAGGAGGAGGGGAGGGGGGAGGAGGAGGAGGAGGAGGAGGAAAATAGTCCGCGTATAAGGAGAAAAAACAATTGAGCGAAGAAAGGAAAAGAGAGAGAGAGAGAGAGAGAGAGAGGGGAAAAGAGAGAGGGAGAGAGAGANAAAAGGGGGAGAGAGAGAGAGAGAGAGAGGGGGAGAGGGAGAGGGAAGAGGAGGGGGAGAGAGAGGAGAGAGAGAAGAGAGAGAGAGGAGAGAAAGGGAGAGTCATAAGGAAAGGTAAAATGATGAGGTTGAATGGGGAAAAAATTGTGAGAGTCAGAGTGAGTGTCCAGCAGGGAGAGATAATAACACTCCGGGGGGGAAGAGGGAGCGGGAGTAATGACCATGGATACACTGCATACATAAGTAGTATAGTAGTAGTTAGTAGTAGTAGTAGTAGCAACAGTAGTAGTAGTAGTAGTAGTAGTAGTAGTAGTAGTAGTAGTAGTAGTAGTAGTAGTAGTAGTAGTAGTAGTAGTAGTAGTAGTAGTAGTAGTAGTAGTAGCAGTAGTCGTAGTAGTAGTAGTAGCTAGTGTATAGTAGTAGAAAGGAGTAGTAGTAGAGTAGTAGTAGATATAAGTAGTAGTAGTAGTAGCTAGTAGTAGAAGTAGTAGTAGTAGTAGTAGCAGTAGTAGTAGTAGTAGTAGTAGTAGTAGTAGTAGCAGTAGTAGCAGTAGTAGTAGTAGTAGTAGTAGTAGTAGTAGCAGTAGCAGTAGTAGTAGTAGTAGTAGTAGTAGTAGTAGTAGTAGTAGTAGTAGTAGTAGGTAGTAGTAGTAGTATCAGTGGTGGTAGTACTAACAATAACAACAACTTTACTCTTTATTTACTCATTTTACTCGTCGCCTATATTATTATCAAACTTCCGGAATTTTCTGAAGGCTTAAGTGGAAGGCGTCATCCGCGTACACGTGAAGGATGGGCGTTCACCTCAAGGACTAAATCAATATCCCTTCAATTTTTTTTTTTTTTTTTTTTTTTGTGTGTGTGTGACTTCTAAGCGATCTGCCTCAACTTCCAGCTTCGCCAAAAAATCGCATCATGGCATTTCCAATAGAGGTTTTTTTCTTCACATTTTTACCTATTTTTGATGTGTATGTGACTTATCAGTGGGTTCCTCAATTTCCATCTTCGCTAAAAATCGCCTCATGGCATTTCTAATAGAATTTTTATCACTTTTTGTGTGTATATGTAACTTCTCAGTGTGCTTCCTCAACTTCCCTCTTCCCACAAAACATGAAGTCTCTTATGTTTATTGTGTGTATGTAACTTCTCAGCGAATGCCTCAACTTCCACATTCCCCAAAAAATCGCCTCATGGCATTTCCAACAGAGGCAGCAGGTGGTGGTGGTGGTGGTGGTGGTGCTCAGCCTAGGTAAACAGGCTTAGGTGAGTCCTGGTGTACGGGACGCAAGAGGGATTGACACACTCGCCCATGAACACGTGAATCAAGAAGAACTGATGAAAACATAACACCAGGACACCTAAGACATTCAAAAACAAGACCTGCCTCTCTCGCGACATTACTATATATACCAGAGCCTTTAGAACTAGAAGCCAAATTTTAAAGGTTTTGATCAATACGACCCTGACAGTGTGAAAATGATACAAGGAAAGCAAAGAAGAGAGATTACGATTTCTTTTGTGTTGGATTTCTTGCTGTGCTTCAGTGAAATGTGCAGTGTGATTTTTTTTCATTCTCTCTGTGTCTCTGTCTCTGTCTCTCTCTCTCTCTCTCTCTCTCTCTTCTCTCTCTCTCTCTCTCTCTCTCTCTCTCTCTCTCTCTCTCCTCTCTCTCTCTCTCTCTCTCTCTCTCTCTCTAAAGGGGAAGCTATTGTGGATAACCCCAAAAATATTATTCCACTCAACGATGTTCAGTCTATACTTTCCTTTCCTTTCTCAATTCTCCTCAAAACAATACTTATTTACTCTACTGAATGAGGATCTTGAATATTTCACTACTAATTTTCCCTCCTCTACCTATTCACCTTTTGTAACCCTACCTTCTCCTTCCCCCGTGAGTCACAATACCTGGCCAGCCTCCCTCACGCCACACCCGAGGGAGGAGATACACCTAGAGACACGCCATACTAAGCCACACCTCAGGAGCCACACCACTAACTTTTACACTCCAAGTTCTTGCGGGCACACAGCAGATTACACCCCATCCTTCCCCTCCTTCCCCTTCTTCTGCCCTCCCCCACCCCCTCCTCCTCCTCTTCCCCAACACCCACAAGCCTACCTCCCCTTCCCACACACACACACAAATCAATACTTACGAGGGGTGTCCTGAGAGGCGAGGAGGAAGGAGGAAAGGGAGGGAAAGATGGAGGAGATGGAGAAGGGAAGAAGAGAATGGCCATCAGATAGTAAGGTCAAGAGGAAAGGTCGAAAGAGAAGGATGATGAGGAAGGAAGGTACCCAGGGTGGTTATAAAGGCATAAAAGGGACATGGCCGCGGCGTTCAACTCTGTCTCTCTGACCTTTGAACTTCTGTCGCCATATTCCTCTTACCACTTCAGACCAAAACCTTCTTCAGATAAAATACACAAAATACTTTCGACCACAAACTCCTTCAGATAAAACATAAAAGACAGTTGGCTCAGTGACGTCTGGACTCCTGACTGAGATTCGAACCCCGGGTCAGTTTTAGTTAACCCCTTCTGGAGAATAT
>JACEEZ010017954.1:32500-35000 GCA_016584305.1 Chionoecetes opilio
CAGATAGGATAAACAGACACGCGTTTTCTCTCACTATGAGAGAGATGGAAATAAACATTATCATTAGAGCTAAACTCTCTCTCTCTCTCTCTCTCTCTCTCTCTCTCTCTCTCTCTCTCTCTCTCTCTCTCTCTCTCTTCAACACCTTACTTGCCCCTACACCTTTTTGTTCATTCATTTCACCCCAATTCGTGTATCCGAAAAACCTCCTTCCCTTACCTCCCTCCATCCCTTCCTCCATCCCACCCCGGGTTTCCTTTCTTCCCCTTCCCCCCTTCCCCCCCTTCCCCCCCTCCCCGATAACGCCAAAGCTCTTAATTATCGGTAAAAGTTTTCGTTCGGCAGTGTTACACAAGGAAGGGGGGGAGAGAGAGAGAGGGGGGGAGGGAAGGGCGGCGTCCATATTGCTTCGTTTATTTTTTTTTCTCTCTCTTTACATTTCGTTTCTCTGTTCATTAGTTCAGATGGCGCCTTATTTTTTAGTACCATCTGTGTGTGTGTGTGTGTGTGTGTGTGTGTGTGTGTGTGTGTGTGTGGGTGTGTGTGTGTGTGTGTGTGTTAGAGCTAAGAAGAAGAAGAAGAAGAAGAAGTTATAAGGAATACGAGGTCAATGGAAGAAAGAGGAATAAGAGTAAGATTGGGAAGTGTAAGAGGAGGAGTAGGAGGTGTAAGAGGAGGAGGGGAAGGAGGAGGAGGAGTAGGAGGTGTAAGAGGAGGAGGGAAGGAGGAGGGAGGAGGAGGAGTAGGAGGTGTAAGAGGAGGAGGGGAAGGAGGAGGAGGAGGAGGAGGTGTAAGAGGAGGAGTAGGAGGTGTAAGAGGAGGAGGGGAAGGAGGAGAAGGAGTATGAGGAGGAGGAGGAGTAGGAGGTGTAAGAGAGGAGGAGGAGGAGGAGGAGGAGGAGGAGGAGGAGGAGGAGGAGGAGGAGGAGGGGAGGAGGAGGAGGAGGAGGGTAGAGGGCACTGGTTACATCTCCATTAGCACCCCACTAAGATATCAGCAAGATAAGGATAATGGGGAAGAAGGGAAGCAAGGAGGAGGAGGAGGAGGAGGAGGAGGAGGAGGAGGAGGAGGAGGAGGAGGAGGAGGAGGAGGAAGAGGAGGAAGAGGAAGAGGAAGAGGAGGAGGAGGAGGAGGGTTCTATGCAGGTTGAAAGTTGGGTCATTACGTGCAAACTATCCTCGGTTCCTTTAACACTGACCCGACAAATATGATAACGGGGAGGAGGAGGAGGAGGAGGAGGAGGAGGAGGAGGAAAAGGAGGAGGAGGAGGAGGAGGAGGAGGAGGAGGAGGAGGAGGAGGAGGAGGAGGAGGAGGAGGAGGAGGAGGAGGAAGAGGAGGAGGAGGAGGAGGGGGAGGAGGAGGAGGAGGAGGAAAGAGGGAGGTAAGAAGAGAAGGAAGAGTTAGTACGCAATGCTCATTTGAAGGAGAGTTGTGAGTGAGATAAAGTGTAAAAAGCATAATTGTTTTTCTCTCTCTTTATCTACCTATCAATCTAATGAAAATAAATACAATAAGCGGATGGAATCATAACTAAGCCTTGACTTCCTCTTTTACCTCCTATATAGAACGGTTTAAAACTGAATGGTCAGCGGTGCATCACAGATCTCCGTTAAAAGTATTTCAATGTTAGAGTTGTAAATCGATGGAACAAATTACCAACAAATGGTGTCGAAGCCAACAGAATAACTCATTTTAAAAACAGACTGGATGCGTACTGTAAAGTAAATGGCTTTTAAATTGCTCCGCGAGTTATATTATATCGTCCCCCGGAACTATTAGTGTTAGTGGTAGTTGTAATTAGCATACTTCATATCCTATCATTCTTCACCACGAGACTTCCATGTCCCTAATCTTCTTTAAAGGCATGGTATCCAACTGTTTTCTTACAAGTAGTTTGATAGTTAGTAGTATGTAGTTCAGCAGATACCCTCGTTATAGACCAATAGGACTCCTGGTATCTGTTCTTTTATGCATTCCTATGTATTCCTATTCTTTCCTCTCGCCTCTCCTCTGTCCTCTTCCTCTTCCTCTTCCTCCTTTAGTGGTGACGTTAGCATCGTGCATATTTATGACGTTATGTACAGTATTCAGTTAGTTGTATTCCTTTATTGTACGCGGCACCACGAGATTCAATAAGTGATATCAGAACGGAGCGTCAAATGCGGGTACAACAACAACTACAGCAACAACAACAACAACAACAATAATAATAACGACACCTTTCTTCCTTCCTTCCTTCCTTCCTTCCTTCCTTCCTTCCTTCCTCCCTCCCTCCCTTTCCCTCCCTTCCTCTTCTTTCCTCCCTCGGATAGCCAACAGTCTCTATCTTACTACTTTTTNATGGCACTCTTGAGTGTCAAAGCTTTCCCTTATCAGACAGCTTCGCCTGTCAGGAGGGGAAGGAGGCTTTCTTCATCCATGGAGGACGCCCAAAGATTTCTGGTCGAGACGTCCCACTGGTCCTGGAACCGGACGAAGAGAGGGTTAGGCCCGCCAGAA
>JACEEZ010017954.1:45000-48071 GCA_016584305.1 Chionoecetes opilio
TCTCACATCAGCTTTTATGTTCTTTAAGCCTTTTTTTTTTTTACATAACAAAGGACTGGCCATGAGAACAAAAAAAGAGGTAACACAAACTCCGCTTAGTTGCCAGTCCCTATAAAGAAGACAGTATGAGAAAAAAGAAAGGGGGGTCGGCCAATTTAGTTCAGGAGGTGTCTTGTCACTCTTCTCTTGAAAAGATTTAAGTCGTAAGAAGGTGGAAAAATAGAAACAGGAAGAGAGTTCCAGAGTTTACCAGTGAAAGGGAAGAAAGAGTAAAGATACTGATTAACTCTTGCATTTGGAAGATGGACAGAATATAGATGATAATAAATAGAAAGTCTTGTGCAGCGAGGCCGCGGGAGGGGGGGTAGGCATGCAGTTAGGAAGTTCAGAAGAGCAGTTAGAATGGAAATAACGGTAAAAGATAGCAAGAGAACCAACATTGCGGCGGTGATTTAAAGATTGAAGACAGTCAGTCAGAGGAGGGGAGTTGATGAGACGAAAAGCTTTTGACTCAACCCTGTCTAGGAGAGCTGTATGAGTGGATCCCCCCCAAACATGTGAGACATATTCCATTCATGGCCTGTAGAGGGCAAGCAACTGGTAGGGAGAAAAAAATGGACGCAGACGCCATAGGACACCTAACTTCTTTGAAGCTGTTTTACCAAGAGATGAGATGGGATATTTCCAGTGCAGATTTTTAGTAAAGGACAGTCCAAGAAAGTTCATTGTAGTAGAAAAAGAGATAGGTAGAAGAAATTGGGTTTTTGAGGCATTGAACAAAACAAGGTTTGCTTTGCCTCAATCCGAAATTATAGAAAGATCAGAAGTTAGGCGCTCGGTGACGTCTATCCGTGAATCACTTAGTTCCTGTTGAGTTGGACGTCTAATAAACGACGTTGAAAAATGCAGGATAGAATCATCAGCGTAGGAGTGGATAGGGCTTTGAGTTAGACTAAGAAGATCATTAATGAATAATAGAAAGAGAGTGGGTGATAGGACAGAATCCTGAGGAACACCACTATTGATGGAATTAGGAGAAGAACAATGTCCGTCTACAGTAGCTGCAAGAGAACGGTTTGAAAGGAAATTTAAGGTGAAGGTACAGAGAGAAGAATACATAGAAACCGAATGAGGGTAGTTTGGAAATTAAAGATTTGTGCCAGACTCTATAAAAAGCTTTTGATATGTCAAGGGCAACAGCAAAAGTTTCACCGAAACCCCTAAAGGAGGATGACCAAGATTCAGTTAGAAAAGCTAGAAGATCACCAGTAGATCGCCTTTTACGGAAACGTACTGATGATCAGATAGAAGATTGTGAGCAAATAGATGTTTAAGAATCTTCTTATTAAGTATAGATTAAAAAGCTTTAGAAAGGCAGGAAGTCAAAGCTATAGGATGGTAGTTTGAAGGATTAGAACGGTCACCCTTCTTAGGAACAGGTTGGAAGTGAGCAAATTTCCAGCAAGAAGGAAAGGTGGAAGTAGATAGACAGAGACAGAAAAGTTTGACCAGGCAGGGTGCAAGCACAGAAGCACAGTTTTTGAAAACAATAGGAGGGATTCCGTCAAGACCATAAGCATTCCGAGGATCTAGTCCAGAAAGGGCAAGGAAAACATCATTACGAAGGATATTAATAACAGGCATAATATAGTCAGAGGGTGGAGGAGAAGGAGGAACAAGCCCTTTATCAACCAGAGTAGAATTTTCAGCAACGGTTTGAGCGAAGAGTTCAGCTTTATAAATAGATGAGACAGCTGTGGAGTCATCTGGGTGAATCATAGGAGGGAAAGATGAAGAAGAAAAATTGTTAGAGATGTTATTAGCTAGATGCCAGAAATTACGAGAGGAATTTGATTCAGAAAGATTTTGACATTTTACAACATAAGAACATAAGAAAATAATGAAGGTACAAGAGGCGTGAGACCTACACGAGGTAGTTCCTGTTTTCTATGAATGAAGGAGTTTTTGGTAAGATGAAGTAAAGATTTGGCATGATTACGGGCAGACATATAAAGGGCATGAGTTTCAGGAGATGGATGGTTACGGGCCTGGTGTCTAGGCCCTTGCTGGACTCACCATAGTATTTTTGGTTGCATCCACCACACGGAATTTCTTACACCACGCTTTTCTCCTTTCTCTGAGACTTGCACCTCTTCGCTACGAGATCCTTTATTTTCGTGCCCGCGGCCGCTACTACCCTTAACCTCACGAAGCAGCATAGGAAAGCGTATGAGTCAGTCTACATAACGAATAACAAGAAAAACATCAACAAGAGGACAGGAGGCATCGTATGGGCGGAGGTCGTAGCCCAAGTAGTGGAGTTAGGGTTGGAGAGAAAAACCAGCCAATCAGGGAGCAGAATGCGTGACACGGTTGGTAACGGTTTGACCCAATCACTGCCTTCATAGGCAGCCAGTAGTCCCATCCGAGGGACATAAATATAGGACAGTCGGCCTGCGAGCCATATTTCTTCGAAGAAGCCCAGTAGAGGCGAAACTAGTCAGGAATAATGTACGTACTCACTTCCCAGCCCGTGTCTCCTTCATCACCTGTTTTTATTATCATCATTTTCATGATTGTTCATCTTGCTGGTAGTTTGAAAGTTGTTGCTGTTGTTTAGACAATGTATTATAGTACAGCAGATATGTGAATTATTTGGCTGAATTGTGACTTTGATGATAGAAGCATGAAACTTGGTACACAGTTAGGGCACATGTAACTAATAGTACTGCAGATATGTGAATACATTGTGATTTTAATGATAGAAGCATGAAACTTGGTACACAGTTAGGGCATGCCTATTCTAGGTCTAGGGCATGTCTTTCTAGGAAATCAGTCCGTACAAAGTCCACCGCAGACACAAAGTGCAGTGCACTGCAGAGCAGCGTACCGACAATTACAGTGTCCTCTTCAGCCCTTCTTGCAACCACAACGTATGAGTTCCCTACAAACTTTCGTGGCTTCTGGTAGGGTTGTCCAGCATATTTCGTAGCCATCCTGGACTTTGTTCTACCCCCATTCACTTGGAAATGGAAGCTCTGGAGCTGCGATCATCATCTTGGAGCCCCAGT
>JACEEZ010017955.1:2500-10000 GCA_016584305.1 Chionoecetes opilio
CTCTCTCTCTCTCTCTCTCTCTCTCTCTCTCTCTCTCTCT
The DNA here is from genome assembly GCA_016584305.1 of Chionoecetes opilio. Taxonomy (NCBI): domain Eukaryota; kingdom Metazoa; phylum Arthropoda; class Malacostraca; order Decapoda; family Majidae; genus Chionoecetes; species Chionoecetes opilio. Next base: position 2,541 of record JACEEZ010017955.1, read on the forward strand.
CTCAGGTAACATTTGTCGACATAGATATTGAAAGACCAAAGGGCGTAGAGGACGTTTGGGTCACAGTGCAGTGTCGGAAGCTACCCTCAGTTATTGTTGGCTGTTTTTACAGCCACCCTAAATCTCTCTCACACAAGTTTGATTATATCAGTAATGTCCTCCACAGTATTTCTCTACGCAATAAGCCATGCTACATACTTGGTTATTTTAACGATAATCTTTTACAAGTAAATAGTAAGCTTCAGCAGATTATAATACACGCTAAGATGACTCAGTTAATTAATAAGCCAACAAGAATCGCTCCTCCTTCTGCTACCCTTCTTGTTACCAATAAACCTGAGAATCCACTCCGACACGACCCCTTGCCCTGTGGGTGACCACGAACTCATCAGCGTCACGGTAGACCTACACAAGCCGAAGCGTCAACCTACTCTCAAAACTTTTCGGCAATTAAAAAGTTATTCTCCTGACATGCTATGTACCTTATTATTAAATGAAAGCCATGTTCTTGACAAAGTATTCAATACATATAACATCGACATTCAGGTCCAAGTATTCACAGAACACTTTCTTAAATGTCTGAATACATGTGCACCAAAGGTAACTAAAGAAGTGAGGAAGCCTTTCGCACCGTGGATAACAGACGACTTGAAAACCATAACGCAGGAACGTAACGACGTCCAGCGACAACTTAAATATGACCGAGACAACGCAAATTTGCAGGACAGATATAGGACATTGAAAAAACAGGTCAAGAGATCACTCCGTAACTCTAAATCCCAATATAACAAAAATAAACTTGAAAATAACAGACAACACTTCTGCTAACTGGCGCATTATAAAGGAATTGGTTCCCAGTAGGAAAAATAAAGCAAATATAACACTTGCGGCCGATAATGAAGATATAAAGCGAAGAGCCGAAGAATTTAAGTTTTTTTGCAAACGTGGGAATTTTTTTTTTGAAAAAGTCCAACAAAATATAAGAGAAAGTGACGGAAGACCCCATACAGCGCAACAAGATGTCACAAACAGTATGTTTAGACCCAGGCCAGTGCATAGTGAGACTGTCATTCTAACAATAAAACACATGAAGAACACCCACTCATATGGTTCTGATGAAATTTCACTTCGTTTTATAAAAGACTCTATCAGTAAGTATAACATATTTAACTTGTATTATCAACACGTCAATTGTAACTGGAGTTATACCAGCTGCATGGAAACACGCTATGGTTGTACCAATATTTAAGTCAGGTGACAATGAAGTAGCTGGTAACTACCGCCCCATATCTCTGCTACCTCTACTATCTAAGGTCTTAGAAAAAATCATAGCTACACAACTCTCTGAACACCTGGAAAGTAAGAAACTACTTAGTAACACCCAACACGGTTTCAGGTCAGCTCTCTCAACTGACACTGCTCTCTTAACACTGTCTAATAAATTATACGAGAACATGGACAGCAAGAAAGTTTCCTTGGTATCATTATGTGACCTTTCCAAAGCTTTCGACAGCGTAAGTCACGAAATACTAATGAAAAAGTGTATTATGTCAAATATAGATCCCTTCTGGTTTCGAAATTATCTTGAAAATAGAACGCAATCTGTGCGGTTAGGAAATCATGTATCAGGCAGACTTGAGACCACGTTTGGTGTCCCACAGGGATCTGTGCTCGGTCCTATTCTTTTCCTCATTTATGTAAATGATCTCTCCCATTTTATCACCGAGTGTTTAGCGATTCAATACGCCGATGATAATCAAATCATACATACTGGTACCATAGATAATATTATGGAATTGATTAACAAAAGTCAACAAACTCTAACTAAAGCAAAATTGTATTTGCACACAAATGTTTTAATGTGGAATACTAGCAAAACACAATGTATGTTTATTGGCACCCGAGGACACATGGCACAGATCCCAAGCGACACTCGTATCCAGGTTGATTACAGCACCATAGTGTCGAGCAGCGCCATAAAGAATCTCGGTTTACATTTCGACAACTGTATGCTATTCGATACACATATTACGTACATCTGTAGGAAAACTGTAGGGACTATAATGTACATAAATCGCATTAAAGATAACTTTGATAAGAACACAAGAATCACAGTGATACAGTCTCTTGTTTTAAGCATAATAAATTATGGGCTTAAGATCTGGGGAGCGGCAAGTGCAACTCATTTGCAACGTATTCAGAAAATGCAGAACTTTGCCGCAAAAGTTGCACTGGGCGGCACAAAATTTGAACATGTAACGCCATACCTGAGAGAGCTCAAGTGGCTAAAGATAAAGGAAAGGTATAAGCACGAGCTTGAACTTACTGTTTATAATATAATATATAGAAGATCACCATGTTGGTTGTTCCCACTATCTATGGTAAGAGACACACATAGTGTAAACACAAGACATCTGCACCAGCTATACGTTCCCAAAACTAACACCTACACAGGAGACAGGTCAGTGCTGGTGTCTGCACCTCAGTCTTCCTACTCACATGGAGCAGTCTTCCTACTCACATTAAGAACGCCAAATGTATGTCTACTTTTAAAAAGAAGCTTACAAGCTATCTTCTAATGCTTAACCATTAACTTTACTAGATTTTATTACATTTATATGATTACATACCTTCGTATGGCTATTTTATCATTGTAAGTTTTTCTTACTTTTAAATGACAACAGACTTGTGTATGACTGTTTTTACTAATTATTATTTTATTATATACTATTCTATGATTTTACTATTTTAATGTGAGTACACACTTGTGCATTTTATTGTATGTTTAAGATTTTACTGTGTATTTGATATTCGCATTATTGTATTATATAAGATGTACAAGAATAACTATTGTAAAATGGAAAATAAATGATTAATTCTGAAATTTCTGACTCTCTTTCTCACGCTTTCTCTCTCACTCTCTAATTTGATGTTTTTTGGGATTTTTTATATTAATCTGTCATTTTCCTATTCATTTATATTTTGTCTTTAACATTATTTAAGTTATCTAATATTCCTTAGTTATTTATTATGTGTTTATCTTTTTTGTAATTTTGTATGTAATTATTCCTTGTCTCTTTGTTCTTCGAAGGTTTTTTTCTTTCTCTTTTTTGTACAGTTCACTATCTAAAGATACTTTCTACCAAGTTTCGTGATTTCTTCACAATATGAACAATTAGCCCAATTATGGCTTCTTACTAGCCCTACTATGAGTAGGGGATGGGTTGCAGGGGGTTGGAGAGAAGAGGGTTGTCAGAGTGATGTATATGTTTTCAATAAAGCATATAGGCCGTCTTATGAGAGAGAGAGAGAGAGAGAGAGAGAGACGAGAGAGAGAGAAGGAGAGAGAGAGAGAGAGAGAGAGAGAGAGAGAGAGAGAGAGAGAGAGAGGAGAGAGAGAAGAGAGGAGAGAGAGAGAGGAGAGAGAGAGAGAGAGAGAGGAGGAGAGAGAGAGAGAGAGAGAGAGAGGAGAGAGAGAGAGAGAGAGAGAGAGAGAGAGGAGAGAGAGAGAGGAGAAGAGAGAGAGAGAGAGAGAGAGAGAGAGAGAGAGAGAGAGAGAGAGAGAGAGTAATAAAGTTAATGGAAGAGGGGATACAAACTGTATTTATGCGGATATAATGAAGTGAGAAAGGAAGGTCTATAGGCGTAAAGGAAGAGACTTAAGGAAGCGGAGGACGAAGAATTGAGGATGAAAAAAAGCAAGATAATGGCCTAATAGGCTAAGGACAGAGGGGAAAATGAATTATGGGAAAAAAGTACTTGTGATGATGAAAAAGGGAAAGAAAAAACCTTTTTTACCTTTGAGAGACAGAGAGAGAGAGAGAGAGAGAGGAGAGAGAGCAGAGAGAGAGAGAGAGAAGAGAGAGAGAGACGAGAGAGAGAGAGAGAGAGAGAGAGAGAGAGAGAGAGAGAGAGAGAGAGGAGAGAGAGAGAGAGAGAAGAGAGAGAGAGAGAGAGAGAGAGAGAGAGAGAGAGAGAGAGGAGAGAGAGATAGCGAGAGAGAGAGAGAGAAGAGAGATGGAGAGAGAGAGGAGAAGGAGAGAGAGAGAGAGAGGAGAGAGGAGAGAGAGAGAGAGAGAGAGAGAGAGAGAGAGAGAAGAGAGAGAGAAGAGAGAGAGAGAATGAGAGAGAGAGAGAGAGAGAGAGAGAGAAGAGAGAGAGAGAGAGAGAGAGAGAGAGAGAGAAGAGAGCGAGAGAGAGAGAGAGAGAGAGAGAGGAGAGAGAGAGAGAGCATAGAAAGCAGCTGAATAATAAATCTTGTTGCTGTAGGTAGTACATAGAAACAGTCTGTTACAGTTTAAGCAGCCTATTTTGTGGAAATGTATCATTTCATTACATTACATATATAGAGGTTACGTACATAAATAATAATAATAAATGTTCCATATGAGAAAGAAAAACAAATCTAATATATTAATGGCATTTTAAGTAAGTAAAATGTAAGTAAGTAAGTAAACCATAGAAAACAGAAGCGAATTGGGATGCACACGAGATGGCACGGGATGGCCCCGAATAGACACGTCACAGGCTAAGTCACCCCCCTCCTCCCGGTGGTATATTCCCCAACTCTATGTGAGTATATGGTTTCCGAGTGAAGAGTTGGCTATAGCTCCGAAACTAACAATAGGATTTTTTCGAAAATACCCTCATTGTGATTCCCACACAAAGTTACCGTTACAAATCTTGGAAACCTACCTTCTCGGAACCTAACGTAGCCTAACCTGACGTGTTCCAGAGTAAACGCGACATAATTCCCTTTCTAGAAAACGGGAATATGTCCTCCGGTGGGAGGTGGTCGAGCGAAACGGTTAACCTTCTATTCCCTTAACTCCCTTCACACATTTCATAATCGAACCACGATAGCACCACCAATTTGATTATTGACGCTATCATGAAATTTGACCACGATAAACGCAGACCACGATAGACTCGCAACAATGTCACGTTGCCTGTAAGTATGTGTCATGACGGTCATACGATGGAGTCATGATAGCTGTAAGACTAAGTCACCAATGGAAAATTAACGGTCATTTTGTCGTCACAATAGAGCTACGACAACCACGAGAGTGCCATGACGGTGCCATGAACGTATCACGATAGCGTCAAGAGCTAGCAACATGCCACACACGAGGATGGGTGTTGGTGATGGAGAAGGAAGGGGGCTAGAGATGAGGGTGGGAGAAACAGGGGTGGTTGATACAAAGTACGCATTCACCCAACATATATATATTTTTTCAATCATTTCTTATTACCAAAGAAACTGTTCTTGGGTTCCTCGATGGAAACAAGTGAAAAATGGTCTTAAATTAACTTTTTTTTTTCTATCAATCTTTTTTTCGCTCTCCTTCCTTAAAACGCCTCAACTCCTTCTCCTCTCCTACTCTTCTTCCTCTTCTTCCTACCCACCATCAACGCCACCCCCACCGTGTTTACTTTATAAAAGGACGGTTCTGGCGGGGGACGGAAGTCGGACAAAGGGAAGAAATAAGGGATGGGGAAGGAAGAGGAAATATGAGATAGGAGTAAAAGTGAGTTAGGGAAGATAAGGGCAGGGAAGGGATGAAAAAATTGGGGAAGGGAGAGAAGGAGGGGATGAAATATTAGAGGAATGGGGAAAGGGAGAGAGGGGAGAGGGTGAAAAAGAAGGGGAAGGGATAGCAGGGATAATAGGAAAATAATGAAAAAAGAGAGAGGGAAGACAGCCTCCAAGGCCGCGGGCAGGTTGAACTGCGTCAGGCGCTTCTCCCACCTCCTTGACGCTCAAGGTGTCATAACCCTTTATGCGGCCCAAGTCCGTTCCCTCATGGAGTACGCCCCTCTGACTTGGTCATCCTGCCCCCCCTCGTACCTTGGTCTCCTAGACAAAGTACAAAACCGTGCCCAGCGGCTCATCTCCCTGAAGGCAGCACCAGACATACAGCCAGCCCCCCTACAGCCCCTACAGCACAGTCGAGACGTGGCCGGCCTGTGCGTCACGTGCAAGATCCTCAAGCAGGGAGCCCCGCACCTCGTTACACTCCGGCAGCCGTGGGCGACACCTCACCCATACTCCACCAGGGACGCCCACAAGAGGGACCAGCAACTCATTGTTCCCTTCGCCAAGACAGAGACCTTCTTCCGCTCCTTCCTGCCGCGATACAGCAGGCAGTGGAACCGTGTAGTGCGATAGACTGACATATACCAGGCCGCCACACTCCACATTTTCAAGTGTGCAGTGAATGCCTGGCTGATGCCCTCTGGACATAATTAGTGAACTTATAGACTACTAGTAAATGTAATAGTGCAGACTAAAGATAGTTATCGGCACCTCACCGGGAACTTTTGGCTGTAAGAATAAAATCAGCTGTATCTTATCATTGTAAATAAAAATAAAAAAGAGAGACAGAAGGGAAGTGAAGGGAAGGAATGAAAGAATAGGGGAAGAGAGAAGTGAAGTTAAGTGAAGGGAAGGGATGAAATATTAAGGGAAAGAGGGAAGGGACAGAGGGGAATGGAGGGGATACAAATATAGGGGATGAGAGAGAAGTGAAGGAAAGGGAAGGGATGAAAAAGGAGAAAGGATAGAAGTGAAGGGAAATTAAATGATGAAAGAGAGGGGAAAGAGCCCCCTCTCCCCTCCCACCCTCGACACTCAATGGCTGCAACACGCCATCGACTCACCCACATAATTATGGATGGACTGTTATAATTCAAATATTTCCGCATATATATCCTCTTTTTTACTGATTCATAAATGTATTCACCAAATTAATTTATATCACATGATTTTCAGAGGGTGACCTACCAACCTACCGTGGTCAATTATAAATGATTTTTTTCTCCCATTTTAGTAGTGAGAATTTAATATTTCAATATTGAAATATAAATTCATCAGTGGTTGGTTTATTTTATGGCGGTTATATTCGCTATATTTAGGTGTTTTTTTTGGTGAGGTAACGCCCCCCCCCCCTGCAAAAAACAACTTGATTTGCCTCCACCGTCTACCTCCACCCCTCTTCGCTATCCCTCCAACCCCCTACAAACAGAACTACCGCTTCTCCCCCTCCTTACCTCACTATCACGAGTGAGGTAAGGTGGACGTCCCCTCAATCACCCTTACCACTACCACCCCTCCCCCTAACCTTCCCTCTCAGCACCCCTACTCCCCCTCGTTACCCCCACACTAGCACCCCCTCCTCATCCCCTCGCTAACCCCCATCATCCTTAAATCCACACACAACAGACGAGCACACCTGCAAAATATAATTATCAGAAAACATGAGAGCGAAGTGACGACGTTGTATTACTTTTCTTAGTTTTTAGTCCGTTAGTTAGTCTTTTCTTACTTTCTTACGTTTTCATTGTTTATAAAACTTTCTATAACTTACTCACGCCTTTCCTTTTTCCTTCTCTTCCTTCTCATCACCACAGTCCCAAAACCCGGTACATAAATCATCAATCACAACAGAACACTTCCCAGT
>JACEEZ010017955.1:15000-22500 GCA_016584305.1 Chionoecetes opilio
TGCCTTTGCTTTGTCCCTGTCTGTGTGTCCGTTTGTCTCTCTGTCTGTCTGTTTGTCTTGCATGAGGTATTTTATTTGCTGGATCGCTTCTCTGTTTTCTATTTTCTTTAACATTTTGTCTATGTAAATTTGACGTGTCTTTCTTTCTCTCGATTATCTGTGTGTAATAATTAACGGTCTATTAATACATTCACACAATAGGCAGCTAGTGGCTGAAAATGTACATTATAAATAATAGCTTATAATAGTAAAAGAAACACCAATCCTAAGGTAAAAAGTTACATATAAATAGCCGGTAAAAAAAAAAATCAATAAACAAGGTATATACATAATGAAGTGACTAGCGTAACAGGACTAGGTAAGATATTTATGGTGATAAATGAGCCTGACTAGAGTGGGGACAACGCTGTGATGGGCACGAGCTTGTTACAGTTGCGTATGTCTCGGCGTGACCGGGGTGCGTCGGGGGTCAGCAGGTTGCGGTGGCGCGGGTTGTTCAGTAGTTTGAGGCCAAACTGTCTGAGGTTGATGGTGAACTGGAGCGCTACGGTGGTGAGGTCCAGGGTGGCTAGTGCGGTAGGGCGGGTCATACTTGGGTGCCATCATGAATGTGAATGAAATCCTCTCATGAGGGGTGTCTAAATTATGTATTTTTATACAAGAAATTCAAATATGAGCTTATTTTTTGGATAGAACATCTCTAACCTACATCACTTTCAATTTCTAATGTTTAAATTTTATCCTTTACAGCCCCTTTATATAATATTAGAAGACATAAGGCAAATCATGTATATTGATAAAACCAAATCAAATTTTCATATTTATTAACATGTCAATCGCATGTATATCACTGAATACAATTACAAAGATTAATCTCCTGACTTCTTGAACTTTGCCAGGTTGCACAAGTCCTGTTTTGACTCATTTTTGGAAATCAGCCTCCTGCTGGTTTCCTGAGCCCTGATCCCTCCATCCCTCTTTTCATGTGAAAAGTACTTAGCAGAAGCCTCAGTCACCATTTTAATAACCCTCTCAATGCTTTGTGTGTGGCAAGGCCACACCTTATATAAGATCCACTTAAAAACTTATATAAGATCGCCCCTTACTCTACGCTTCTCGAGTGGGTGTAAATTTAATAGATTCAATCTCTCTCATTACTAAAGTTACGCATCCCATGGTCTGGGATGGTACGTATCATTATGGTCATCCTTCTCTGCAGTGATTCTAGCAATGTTATATCCATACTGTAATACGGAGACCATAACTGTACCGCATAGTCTAGGTGAGGTCTGACTAGTGCCAACTAAAGTTTTAGAATAACCATAGCACTTCTACTTTTAACACTCTTGGTAAAGAATCCTAACATCATGTTAGCTCTATTTCTAGCCTCCATACATTGTTCCCTGAAGGGCTGCTACCTTCGCTTCCAGATCTTTCTCACCTTCTGATCTTTTCAGCGATACATTACGTATAGTGTACCAATTACCAGGATTTTTTCTACCAACATTCATTACGCTACACTTATCAATATTAAATTCCATCTGCCACCTATCTAACTACTCATTTAATTTATCTAAGTCTCCTTGCAATACGTTTACATCAGACTGTAATCTAATAATCCTACATATCTTAATGTGATCATCCGCAAACTTGCTGATATCACTGCTAATCCCACTATAGAGTAGAATAACTACTAACTAACTAGAGTAGAATTCTACTATAGAGTAGAATATAATACATTTATTGCTCAGACTTTTACAGAAAAAGTATTTAAGCACAGCTCCTCAGCAATGTAACTACATAGCAGTTCTCTTTATATAGTTTCCTAAATAGTCTTAAGACACCTATGATAAATTGTGCCAAATTATTCAATAAGTTATTATTTCTACTCTGCATCAACATAGTATATCTGAATGTATTTGGCTTTGTTATATAATGCTCAGTTATATATTTGTTTCTTAACTGAATAATATCCTGGTTTTGACACTGGAGCAACACATGGTACTCATCCCCTATCTGTTCAACATTATATTTATCACAGTAACGCTCTTCCCTGATAATTTGCCGATATCTACCAGTAATAATTGGTAATTGATTATTTCCTGTATGAAACTTACTCAGATAAATACGACTTGTTTAATTTATTTTTAAGAGATATTCTTCAGTACCATAAACTTCTTTAATAATTTTATAAGTACTACAAATGTTTTTTGTTGCTAAAAAAAAAATTGTGTGTGCGATAGTGTACTTACTGTTTTTATTTACCTGTCTCTAAACCTTTTTTCTTTTGCAACCACTTGTTCAATTTCAACTTTTTTGTTTCGCAACCTCTCATTGTCAGATCAAGTACTTTTGTTTTCTTACTGACCAAGCACACACACACACACACACACACACACACACACACACACACACACACACACACACACACACACACACACACACACACACACACACACACACACACACACACACACACACACACACACACACACACCACACACACACACACACACACACACACACACACACACACACACACACACACTCACACACACTCACACACACACCCCCACACACCCCCACACAGTGCCACACACCCACACCCCCACATACCCACATTCACACACACAGACACAGTCACACATACACACACACACACACTCACACACACACACACACACACACACACACACACACACACACACACACACACACACACACACACACATACACACAAACAAACACACACACACGCACGCATGCACACACGTATGCACACACACACACGCACGCACGCACGCACGCACGCACGCACGCACGCACGCACGCACGCACGCACGCACGCACGCACGCACGCACGCACGCACGCACGCACACACGCACGCACGCACGCACGCACGCACGCACGCACGCACGCACGCACGCACGCACGCACGCACGCACGCACGCACGCACGCACGCACGCACGCACGCACGCACGCACGCACGCACACACGCACCTGTGGATCCTGTGGAGCGTAGTTATAGGCACAACACATTTGGTGCCCGTGGCCACGCTGATGCGCCGCCACTAGTACATTCCGTCTGCCCGTCTCTGCGCCAGCTGGTCTACAATGCTGTTGCTTGCGGCGCCGAGGTGGTAATGGGGCAGCTTGGATTGATCGGGGATTGCCCGCAGAAATATATCCAATTTATTTTTGAAACTTTCCAGGCATAATGTGTTTGAGTCACGCATATGTCTTGGTAAGGCATTGAATAGGCGAGGCCCTCTGGTGGCAAAGGCGTTCTCTTTCAACGTCTTAACTCTGGTGGCTGCTCTACGGATGTGTCCTCTCAATGTGGCAGAGTCGGCCCAGTCGTTGATGAATGTTAAAACGTATGTCAATGTTATTGAATGTACTGCCAATTGATATTTTATAGATATATAAAATGGCATACCTTGCTCTGCGTCTCTCCAGTGAAAACAGGTTGAGTTTTTCTCACCTGTCCCAGTAATCTAAGTCTCGAACAGCAGAGATTTTACTGGTAAATGACCGTTGCACAGCTTCGAGTGACTGTTTTTCTCCGACCTTCCACGGGCTCCACAACTGACAGCAATACTCTAACAAAGGCACGACGAGTGACTTTTAGAGCGTCAGCATGGCCAGTGTGTCACGGGTCCGAAAGGTGCGCAGAATCCAGCCAACCTGACTTCGTTCTTTCTTTGTCACATTGACTATGTGAGTAGTAAAGCTGCAATCACAGCTGAGTGTAACATCGAGGTCTTTTACATGTTCTTTATTGTTAATGTGAGACCCGTCATGTGCTGTGTAAGTGTACCCATTGTTAGTTCTTCGGTCAGTGTTGTAACTCAAGTGTTCAAATTTATTGTTATTAAAGGACATATTGTTTTGTTCTGCCCACAAGTAAAGCGCTGCAAGGTCAGTTTGGAGTAAGTCGGCGTCGGCTTGTAAGGACACTTCCTTTAACACACGGGTGTCATCTGCGAAGGAGGCGACAGACGAGTGTTCAACATGTTTGTTGATATCGGAGATGTGTATGAGGAAGAGTAGGGGGCCGAGGACTGACCCCTGTGGTACTCCACTAGTGATTCCAGACATCTGGGACACTGCACCATCAACTGCTACAAATTGTTCTCTGTGGGTGAGAAAGGAATGCAACCACACTCTGAGTTTTCCCGATATATCCAGGCTTTGTATTTTATGCAGCAATATGCCGGGGTCCACTTTATCGAAAGCCTTTGCGAAGTCTAGGTAGATCACGTCAACATCTGTATTGTGTTCAAGTGCTCTGAGAATGTTTTCATGATGGGCGAGTAATTATGAAAGGCATGAGCGGCTGGAACGGAAGCCTTGGATCTTGGTTCATTTTTTCATTATCCTGTATATACGATGCTATTTTTTTCACTATTAATTTCTCTAAAGTTTTTATGATGTGTGAAGTTAAGACAACAGGTCTATAGTTATTTGCTTCAGCTCTCGATTCCCCTTTGTAAATAGGTGTAATTCTAGCACATTTCAATTTAATTTCTTGCGCTATGACTCCTCGATCAAGGGACTTTCTGTACAAAAAATACTGGGGGATGCTTAACTCTGTGGCGCAATTTTTGAGAAGCTTCGCTGGGAATTGAGGCCAGCTGCTGCGTTGGTGTTGATGTCTGTAATTGCTTCTTGTATGTCCAATGTGGAAAAATTGATGTCTGTTATGCTCAATGTAGGATCTACAATTTCAAAGAAATCTTTTGGGTAAGTGTAACACACACACACACACACACACACACACACACACACACACACACACACACACACACACACACACACACACACACACACACACACACACACACACACACACCCACACACACACACACACACACACACACACAGGAAGAAGAAACAGGAGAAAAATTTAATCGACAAAACAATCCGGCAAAGGGAACCTAATTAGACCTTCGAAAAACTCCTTTACATACAGATCAATTTTTTTTTTCTCTCTCTCTCTCTCTCTCTCTCTTCTCTCTCTCTCTCTCTCTCTCTCTCTCTCTCTCTCTCTCTCTCTCTCTCTCTCTCTCTCTCTCTCTCCTCTCTCAATCTTACTATATTAGGCCTAAAGACTGTGATCAGAAAGAACTGGTTTTTGAGATTGGAAAAGTCATTAAAAACGAGAAAGAAACCCTTCGTGCGATGCTTGTGGTGATGAGGGAAGTGTGTTCAAGATTACGCGGAAGTGAGTGAGATCTTAGTGTGTGTGCGTTAGTAATGGCGGAGTGGACAAAGGTGTTACAGGTTTTCATTGTAGTTCCTAGTTGTTTTGTTAGGTACTACGTGGTGTGTGTGTGTGTGTGTGTTTGAGAGTGTGTGTGTGTGTTTGAGTGTGTGTGTGTGTTACTTATCTATTGACTGCTGAATAACTCTCGGGAGACAGATAGTACGGTGCCTAAGCTAAATATACCATAACAATTGTGCATTTTGGGAGGAAAGCACCAAATTTGGCACACTAGTAGACTATCATATTATGAACAGATTTGGATATTGGGCCATGTCAAATTCAGCCCCTGATGGCTGTGGCAGCCATTTTTCAAAATGGCCGCTAGCGATTACTATAATTTTACAAACCCTTTGAGTGTTCACCGAAAATCCATGTAAATAGGCATTATGCGAGGGTTAAGACAAATGTATAGAAATGTTTACAGAACATTTGTATTATCTCGGGTTTCCCTCTAAAAACTCCCTCGCGATTGGCATCACGCATTTGTTTACATTTAAAACAGGCACTAAAAATGGTTCATCGACTGGCTGTGTTGTGATTCTACAGAGACCAATAAAGTGAGTTATAGTGATGCTTCCGCCAATCTCATGTCTTAATTTTGAAAGAAAAGGTCATTGTAATGTTTAAACGCTGTAATTAATAATAGTCCTATATCCGTAGTACCCCGAAAGTGTGTTGTTTTGTGTATTACAGCAGAAAATATATTCACCTATACCTATACCTACTAGACGTAAGCTGTAGCAAAACTTGTATAACGTGCGTCACCGCTCGGAACTTATTTCGCGTGTTGGTTCTTTAATGTAAGAGCTCTACTCTCTAGTTAGTTTCGTTGCCTGATATATTGTGTTACAGTACCACCTGAGGTGTCACCTGAGGGACATGGTTGCGCTCCCAATGAAGCACCCAGATGTAGACAGATCATTTTAGGCTGGCAACTTCACTGTACGGAAGACGAAGAACGTGTTCTCTTCGATCCCAATCGACCAGGCGCATGAACAAAATAAAGCATGCATCAAAGGTGATGGTGGAGCAGTCGGCCTCACTGACAGCCCAACTGCCCTGCGGCGTTGGATGATTGCCGGGCCAGAAGTTGCCAGGGTCATAGAAGAGTTCCAAGACGGCCATCAACACTGGGGAGGCGAGAGGACACACGTCATCACGACCAGACACCAAGTGTGCAGACCTCTTTCGCCAAGGATATCCGCGCCCTTGTCAGCGTCATGGAAGAGCTTGGCAACCCCTTTGTGGAAGAGAGCATGGATCTGATTGTCCTTGACACAAAGGAAATTGCAGATCCTGCTGCAGTTGAGACTGTCATGAATGTGAAGAAGTTTGGCCAAGAGCAGTTCCAGGCTTTCACCAGAGACTTTCTAATGGAAAGTACGAAGACAATTGATCATGCAATTCGTCGGAGCAGGCTTAAGGTGTTCAGCACCTCCACCCCGATAAGTGTGAGCAAAGGGAAACAGCAGCTGGCCTCTCTCAGGAACGACGTGGCACTTTTCTCATGGCTCTACATTGGTTGCCAGACGAGGGATGGAAACCTTGAAGAGTTCTTTCGTCATGAGAATCAAGCGTGTCCTCCAGCTCTCTCCGATGGAGAAAGTCTCCGTCTAGGTACGAAGAGTGATCTCCTCAAATGCTTTGAAGAGTTCTCCAATGCCCAATCAGAGGCTCCTGATACCACCTGCCTAGTTCGTGATGGGGCAGTCATTGTCCAGATGCTGAAGCCTGCGGTAGCCAAGAACTTTGATGACTATGCCCAGGATGTCTTCATACCGTACCTCCTGTCAACAAAGCTTTAGACTGTGTCACGCCTGGACCTTGTCTGGGACCGTTACATTGCTGATTCACTGAAAGGCAGTGCAAGATCAAAGAGTGGAAAAGGAGTGCGTAGACGCGTGGTCGGAGCAGCAGTTATACCTGGAAACTGGCAGAACTTCCTCCGAGTGAGCACCAACAAGACCGAGCTGTTCAAGTTCCTATCAGAAGCTATCTTCAAGTGGTTTGACCAGGATGACAAGCAGCTGGTTATCACTGATGGAGATGCAGTCCTGAGCAAGCCACGGATGCAAGACCTGGCCTTGCTCTCCCCATGCAACCACGAAGAAGCTGACACTCGAATGTTGTTGCATGCAACCATGGTCACCACAAGATACTGCTCAAGACAGTTGACACCGATGTCGTGGTGTTGGCTGTATCAGTGGCCCAGGGACTGCAACCAGAAGA
>JACEEZ010017957.1:5000-12500 GCA_016584305.1 Chionoecetes opilio
CGGCGGGAGAAACCCAGCGGCCTAGTGTGGTGGCACCCAGCGGCCTAGTGTGGTGGCACCCAGCGGCCTAGTGTGGTGGCACCCAGCGGCCGACCCGGCAACTACGCCCAGGGTTTTGGGTGTTCTGCCGGGTTTTGGAAAATCCGGAACCATAGCCGAGTTTTGGGTGTTGCCGAGTCTTGGGATGCCCAGTTTGGGAACTTCAACCTGTACTACTACTACCACCACCACCACCACCACCACCACCACCACCACCACCACCACCACCACCACCACCACCACCACCACCACCACCACCACCACCACCACCACCACCACCACCACCACCACTACTACCAGCACCAGTGGATGGCTCTGAATGCCCTGTACTTATTATCTCTATGCCTATGTTATGTCATGTTGATGTTGTGATGTTGTTCTGCAGGGTGTGCGGTGAGTGGCCTGGTGGCGGACTCGCGCACCTTAGTGGATCACGCGCGTGTGGAGTGTGCCAACCACTGGTTTGTGTACAACGGTGACATGAAGGTGGAGAGTGTGGCCCAGGCAGTGTCCAACCTGGCCATACGCTTCGGCGACTCTGACGACGACGGTCCGGCCATGGTGAGTGTGTGTCTCTTTGTCTGTCAGTCTGTGCATGTGTGTGTGTGTGTCCGGCCATTGCCTTGGCAGTGACAACCCTGGTTCACTGTAACATCAGGGTTGCCTTGGCAGTGACAACCCTGGGTCACTGTAACATCAGGGTTGCCTTGGCAGTGACAACCCTGGTTCACTGTAACATCAGGGTTGCCTTGGCAGTGGCAACCCTGGTTCACTGTAACACCAGGGTTGCCTTGGCAGTGACAACCCTGGTTCACTGTAACATCAGGGTTGCCTTGGCAGTGACAACCCTGGTTCACTGTAACACCAGGGTTGCCTTGGCAGTGACAACCCTGGTTCACTGTAACATCAGGGTTGCCTTGGCCGTGACAACCCTGGTTCACTGTAACACCAGGGTTGCCTTGGCAGTGACAACCCTGGTTCACTGTAACATCAGGGTTGCCTTGGCAGTGGCAACCCTGGTTCACTGTAACACCAGGGTTGCCTTGGCAGTGACAACCCTGGTTCACTGTAACATCAGGGTTGCCTTGGCAGTGACAACCCTGGTTCACTGTAACACCAGGGTTGCCTTGGCAGTGACAACCCTGGTTCACTGTAACATCAGGGTTGCCTTGGCAGTGGCAACCCTGGTTCACTGTAACACCAGGGTTGCCTTGGCAGTGACAACCCTGGTTCACTGTAACACCAGGGTTGCCTTGGCAGTGACAACCCTGGTTCACTGTAACATCAGGGTTGCCTTGGCCGTGACAACCCTGGGTCACTGTAACACCAGGGTTGCCAGATAGTGGGGCGGGTTTATGACCAAATTAACTGTGAAAAAAGTATTTACATTTTTATATTATGAGTATTTAAATTCGTCTTGTCTTTTTGTCTTATCAATCTGTATCTATATATATATCTCCCCTTGTATCTAACCCCCCCCCCCCTATGGCCCGCCCCACAGAGCCGGCCCTTCGGTGTGGCCATGCTGTTCGCTGGCCTGGACACTTGTGGGGCCCAACTCTTCCACATGGACCCCAGTGGCACCTTCCTGGAGTTTGGGGCCAAGGCTATAGGTTCAGGATCAGAGGGCGCCCAACAGTCGCTGCAGGAGGCCTACTATAAGGTATGTGTGTGTGGGGGTGTGGGGGTGTGTGGGTGTGTGTGGGTGTGGGTGTGGGTGTGCCAGAGAGAGAGAGATATTTAGGTGTGTATTTGTAGATGAGATTTTTGGCAGCCATCATTTTTGGTTTTTAAGGGGAGAGAAGGAGGCAAATATGTGTGTGTATGTTGTGTGTATGCCTGTGGGTGTGTGTGTATGCCTGTGTGTGTGTGTGTATGCCTGTGTGTGTGTGTGTATGCCTGTGTGTGTGTAGGCTATACTCCAGGTGTGTTGCAGATAGATAGACAAATAGACAGATAGACAGATAGATAGATAGATAGATAGATAGACAGATAGATAGACAGACTATTATAAGGTTTAAGGCTTTACTATAAGGTTTTTTTGCTTACTATAAGGTTTGTTGAGCTGATGTGGGCCATTGTGTGTGTGTGTGGTGTGTGTGTGGTGTGTGTGTGTGTGTGTGTGTGTGTGTGTGGTGTGTGTGTGTGCCTTGAATCAGGAAAATAAGTAATATGGTTAGAGGAGGAAGAAGAAGAGGAAGAGTCTGTGTGTGTGTGTGTGTGTGTGTTTTTTTTTTTTTTTTTTTTTTTTTTGAAATTATTGTTATTATTATTATTATTATTATTATTATTATTATTATTATTATTATTATTATTATTATTATTATTATTACATGTTGTGCCTATAGCGCCTGTAGGCAGTGGTGACCCAGGGGTGGGATGGTAGGCTCTGGAGGTTCACTTGAGGACTCTGATGGTTGGTCCTCGCCCGTGGTGGCGCAGGCAGGATTGTTATAGTGACGCCTGTGATTAGAGGCTCATGCCGCCCCCCTGTGTCCTCCCAGGCACTCACAGTCCAAGGTAGCGTTGATGGGCAGGGCATGTGGGTATTCTTAGGTCACTCCACGCTGCTGAAAGGTTTTGGTTTTCTTCGGGGATCGAACTCGGGTCACCGAGAACGCCAGTCGGAGACGCTAACCACTCTGCTACCACCTCCCCAAGTGTGTGTGTGTGTGTGTGTGTGTGTAGGCCATAGGCTCAGGCTCAGAGGGTGCCCAACAGTCTCTGCAGGAGGCCTACTATAAGGTGTGTGTGTGTTTTGTGTGTGTGTGTGTGTGTGTGTTTTGTGTGTGTGTGTGTGTTTTGTGTGTGTGTGTGTGTGTGTGTGTTTTGTGTGTGTGTGTGTGTTTTGTGTGTGTGTGTGTGTCCCAACAGTCCCTTCAGGAGACATATTATATATACGCCAAAGAACATGGGAACAAGCTTCCTCTTGGTAAAATCTTCGTTGATTTAATGTATGTAAGGGTCAATATTAGTGGTGTTTTAGGGATGAGGTATAGGTATTAGGGTTAAACGGTGATGTGAGGGCCAATATTAGGGAAGAATAAGGTAAATTTAGGGTAATATAAAGTATATTAATGGCTTCCAAGATCTCAGCGTCGTTTAGGGCCCCCCAAAAAACCCGTACTAGTAGTTTGTGTGTCTCTCTCTCAAGGTGCGTCCACACAAGGCATTACGTTAAGAACATAAGAAAATAAGGAAGCTACAAGAGGCCGCGAGGTCTACACGTGGTTGTTCCCGAGTAGTTCCGAGTGTACTGGTGAATCATGATAACATTGCCTGACTTGTACCAGAGAGAGCCAGACGGTATGGCTGTCGCTGTACAGGAGGGAAACTGTGTCCTCAGCGTTATTGCCTTAATAATAGCCTCAGGTCACGCTACACGGGATTCTGTTTGTCATTTCAGGGCAAATATTGTCTATAGCTGTGTGTGTGTATGTGTGTGTGTGTGTGTGTGTGTGTAGGCCATAGGCTCAGGCTCAGAGGGTGCCCAACAGTCTGCAGGAGGCCTACTATAAGGTGTGTGTGTGTTTTGTGTGTGTGTGTGTGTGTGTGTGTGTGTGTGTGTGTTTTGTGTGTGTGTGTGTGTGTCCCAACAGTCCACATTCGACACAACATTTCCTTAATAATAGCCTCAGGGATAACGATACACTGGATTTGTTATTTCTGTAGTTTTTGCTTTTAACTTTGCATAAACCTGGCTGGTGGTTTACTAAGTCTAGATACACTAAGGTTTGTGGCCTGCTCCAAGACCAGAGACTATCCTCAGCCATAGTTAGTGTTGTGTGGCACAGCAGGCGGCGTAGGTGTTGCCTCAAAGACAGCTCAACGGCTACTGATGCGGGCATTACGTTGCAGAAATGCCCAGCGCTAGATTGGCCTAACGCATTACTTTGCCGCATCACTCAACACCAAAATTGAGATGCGCAACTCAACTCACTTACACTCACACTCACACTCCCTCTCTCTCTCTCTCACACACACTCACTCTCCTCTCTCTCTCTCTCTCTCTCTCTCTCTCTACAGTCCATGACCCTGCAGGAGGCCTTGAAGCTGGCTCTCTCCACCCTCAAGCAAGTCATGGAGGAGAAGGTCAGTGGCAGCAATGTGGAGGTGGCGGTGGTGGCGGCGGATGGCTTCCACCGCTACCCACAAAACAAGGTGGAAGAAATCATCGCTGGGCTGTAAAGGTGGAAGCCGAGAAAATTTTTGGTGGATTAAGCGGTTTTTTTTTTCTCTCAAAGTGGATAAATTTTTTTGATGGATTTGTAAAGTGGATTTTTTTTACTTCCACAATTTTTTTGGTGGATTTTTCAAAGTGGATCATTTATTTGCTGATGTGGATATTGGTTTCTGGTGGAGTGCGGGTGAAAAGTGGATACATTTTTCGGTGGATTTTCCAAGTGGACATTTCACTACTACTACTACTACTACTACCACCACCACATTAACTACTACTACTACTACCACCACATTAACTACTACTACTACTACCACCACATTAACTACTACTACTACTACCACCACATTAACTACTACTACTACTACCACCACATTCACTACTACTACTACTACTACTACTACTACTACTACCACTACCACTACCACTACCACCACATTCACTACTACTACTACTACTACTACCACCACATTCACTACTACTACTACTACTACTACTACTACTACTACCACTACCACTACCACTACCACTACCACCACATCCACTACTACTACTACTACCATCATTTTGTGTAAGAAGGAAATAAATTATGTTATATAATATGAAATAAAATAGTTGTTCATAATTGATATAGTATCAAATTTATCCTCCTCCTCCTCCTCCTCTTCCTCCTCCTCCTCCTCCTCCTCCTCCTCCTCCTCCTCCTCTTTCTCTTCCTCTTCCTCTTCCTCTTCCTCTTCCTCTTCCTCCTCCTCCTCCTCCTCCTCCTCCTCTTCCTCTTCCTCCTCTTCCTCTTCCTCTTCCTCCTCCTCCTCCTCCTACTACTACTACTACTACTACTACTACTACTACTACTACTACTACTACTACTACTACTACTACTACTACTACTACTACTACTACTACTACTACTACTACTACTACTACTACTACTTTTTTCCAGACCAAAGTTATTATGTGTATATATTCTCTCTCTCTCTCTCTCTCTCTCTCTCTCTCTCTCTCTCTCTCTCTCTCTCTCTCTCTCTCTCTCTCTCTCTCTCTCTCTCTCTCTCTCTCTCTCTCTCTCTCTCTCTCTCTCTGTGTGTGTGTGTGTGTGCGCGTGTGTATATATTGATAATTATATGCTACTTTCTATCTATATGTGTGTGTGTATCTGGTAGTGGTAGTAGTAGTAGTAGTAGTGTATATAACAGCGTGTATGTCACTATAGTAGTAGTAGCAGTGTATATAACAGCGTGTATGTCACTATAGTAGTTGAAGCAGTAGTAGTAGGATAGTACATAGTGGTAGTAGAAGCAGTAGTAGTGGTAATAGTAGTAGTAGAAGCAGTAATAGTAGTTGTAGAAGCAGTAGTAGTAGTAGTAGAAGCAGTAATAGTAGTAGTAGAAGCAGTAGTAGTAGCAGCAGTGTATATAACAGTGTATGTCACTATAGTAGTAGCAGCAGTGTATATAACAACGTATGCCACTGTAGTTAAGTCTCCCTTCTTCCTGGCACATTTTCTCAGGCAATCAGGTATTTTCATGGAAGGCAAAACTAATATATTTATTTTGTAATTCCTGCGATAAGAGACATTTTGAGGCTAAATAATAACATAATCAATTAGTAAGTCTTCGTATCAATACTAAAAAGATGGAATATATAACCAAAAAACTGAGAAAATCCAAAATTCAAATGTTACGCAAAATTCTCATATTTCATAGGGGGGAAAATTAAAATATTGCAACACAGACGTGAAATAATGCTAAATAAATACTTTAATAAATATATAGACGCTTAATTAATACAAAATAAAGTAATAGATAGCCAGATAAGGAAAATAAAAATGATTTGTTAAGTGAACCAAACATCAAACATTATCGAACCAAGAACTTATCGTCATATTTCATAGAGTAAAAAAAATAATATTGCAACACAAATAAACTATTGCTATAAAAGTACAATAATAAATATATAGACGCTTAATTAATATAATATAAAGCAATAAATAGCCAGATAAGGTAAATAAAAATTATTTGTTATAGTGACGAAGACAATATTATTTTTTTCTCTATGAAATATGACGAACCAAAAACTTATCGTCATATTTCATAGAGAGAAAAAAATAATATTGCAATACAGAAATAAACTATTGCTATAAATATACTTTAATAAATATATAGACGCTTAATTAATACAATATAAAGCAATAGATAGCCAGATAAGGAAAATAAAAATGATTTGTTATAGTGACGAAGACAATATTATTTTTTTCTCTGAAATATGACGAACCAAAAACTTATCGTCATATTTCATAGAGAGAAAAAAAAAATATTGCAATACAGAAATAAACTCTTGCTATAAATATACTTAAATAAATATATAGACACTTAATTAATACAAAATAAAGCAATAGATAGTCAGATAAGGTAAATAAAAATTATTTATTAGTGACGAACCAAAAACTTATCATATTTCATAGAGTAAAAATAATAATATTGCAATACAGAAATAAACTATTACTATAAAAATACTTTAATAAATATATAGACGCTTAATTAATACAAAATAAAGCAATAGATAGCCAGATAAGGTAAATAAAAATGATGTGTTAGTTAGCCTAAAGGAACCATCGACTCGCCGGACAAACGCAGAGCGGAGATCTTGAAATGGCGGAAGGCTGCCCATTTTCTGCTCCGGTAATTATCGCCTCGCATCTCCGCCATTACGCGTCAGTGCCATTATACCTTAGTGCCGTTTTAATGCCCCGGGTGCCAAGAACAAATGGTGCACATAATGGCGCCCCGGACTGAGTTATTCACGCCATTAATGACAGATGAAGTGGTGAGTATTTTTTTGCGCTGTTCTTGAGTATATGAATTTTATTACGTGTTAATTTATTTGTTTGTTTATTATATTTATGTTATTTATTGGTGCATTTATTTGTTATTGTGTGTTTATTGTTACTTGTCTTCCTTTTCTTCCTGATTTCTTCCTTCCTTGCTTCCTTTTTCTTCCTTTTTTAATGTTTTCTTTATAATGGAGTTTCTTCGTTAATTATTTTCCTTAATATTTTTTATTTTATTTATCTTAATACATTTTTTCCATACTTTCTTCCTGAATTTCTTCCTTAATTTTCTTCCTGAATTTCTTCCTGAATTTCTTCCTTAGTTTTCTTTCTGAATTTCTTCTGGCATTTCTTCCTGAATTTTCTTCCTTGATTTCTTCCTTAAATTTATTCCTGAATTTCTTCCTGAATTTCTTATTTAAAATTTCCCTTAATTTCTTCCTTAAATTTA
>JACEEZ010017957.1:22500-27500 GCA_016584305.1 Chionoecetes opilio
TTTCAGGACAGTTAGAAGGGGCTATCTGGAGAGTCTGTGTCATGTTGTGTCTTCATCTGTGTCATAGTAGGGCTATTAATGAACAAATGACTAAGATATCTACAAAGTGGCTACCAACAAAAAAGTCGCCATCTAGTGTTTATTTACTGAGTGTCGTACCGCTGTTGTCGTCGCACGAAAAAACAACGCGTAGTGAAATTGTAAACCGTCTATACTTGCAGCTACAAAGCATAAAACAACGCTGAAACAGTAGATTATACAGTCATGGTATAAACTACTGTGTATCATCTTCAGGGGCACAGACACAACAGTAGTGAGGCTATCATTCCTTATATATGGCGGCTGGCGACATTAGTGCAGGTGGCGACTATACTGTTATCTACGGTAGTGGACAAGGATACTAAACAGGTCATAGCTATAAAACATTGCTTATAGTCACTACAAATTGTCTAATGGTACACAAATTACAATGGAAATTACGTTTTGGGCCTCAAGGGGTTAAATAGCAACCTCATAGCAACTTACCTGAATACCAGCCTCATAGCAACCACAATAGCAACTACAATAGCAACCTTATAGCAATTTACTTCAATAATAAAGTAAATAGCATCCTCAATATCCTCAGGAAAATTAAATTATTCGTATATATTCATTTGATCCACATTTCTGATACGTATAATATATATATAGCGTTATAGAACAGTTATATATATGTAATAGTGTCTTGGTAAGGGAATTCATAGAGGTATCACAAATATTTAGGGGAATATTAGTGTTTTAATAAGTATTTTGCTGATGGTAAACACCGTATTTTCCGGGAAGGCCGCTGTGACGTCACGACAGTCGGTGACCATTTTTTATAGCAATGGAGCTCGACAACAGGCCATTTTATATAGCCAAGGAGCTCGACAACAGGCCATTTTTTATAGCAAAGGAGCTCGACAACAGACCATTTTTTATAGCAAAGGAGCTCGACAACAAACCATTTTATATAGCAAAGGAGCTCGACAACAGACCATTTTATATAGCAAAGGAGCTCGACAACAGACCTTTTTTTTATAGCTAAGGAGCTCGACAACAGACCTTTTTTTATGGCAAAGGAGCTCGACAACAGACCATTTTATATAGCAAAGGAACTCAACAACAGACCATTTTTTATAGCAAAGGAGCTCGACAACAGACCATTTTTTATAGCAAAGGAGCTCGACAACAGACCATTTTTTATAGCAAAGGAGCTCGACAACAGACCATTTTTTATAGCAAAGGAGCTCGACAACAGACCATTTTTTATAGCAAAGGAGCTCGACAACAGACCATTTTATATAGCAAAAGAACTCGACAACAGACCATTTTATATAGCCAAAGGAGCTCGACAACAGGCCATTTTATATAGCAAAGGAGCTCGACAAACAGACCATTTTATATAGCAAAGGAGCTCGACAACAGACCATTTTATATAGCAAAGGAGCTCGAAACAGCCATTTTTATATAGCAAAGGAGCTTTGACAACAGACCATTTTATATAGCAAAGGACTCGACAACAGGCCATTTATATAGCAAAGGAGCTCGACAACAAAGCCATTTTATATAGCAAAGGAGCTCGACAACAGACCATTTTATATAGCCAAAAGGGGCTCGACAACAGAGCCATTTTATATAGCAAAGGAGCTCGACAACAGGCCATTTTATATAGCAAAGGAGCTCGACAACAGACCATTTTATATAGCAAAGGAGCTCGACAACAGACCATTTTATAGCAAAGGAGCTCGACAACAGAGCCATTTTATATAGCAAAGGAGCTCGACAACAGACCATTTTATATAGCAAAGGAGCTCGACAAACAGACCATTTTATATAGCAAAGGAGCTCGACAACAGACCATTTATATAGCAAAGGAGCTCGAACAACAGGGACCATTTTATATAGCAAAGGAGCTCGACAACAGACCATTTTATTATAGCAAAGGAGCTCGACAACAGACCCATTTTATATAGCAAAGGAGCTCGACAAAGGCCATTTTTTTATAGCAAAGGAGCTCGACAACAGACCATTTTATATAGCAAAGGAGCTCGACAAAAACCCTTTTTAAGAAAAGGGAGCTCGACAACAGACCATTTTATATACCAAGGGGAGCTCGACAACAAACCATTTTTTTATATGAAAAGGAGCCGACCAAGACCATTTTATTAGCAAGGGCTCGAAAACAGACCATTTTTTATACAAAGGAGCTCGACCCAAAAACCCCTTTTATATAGAAAAAGGGAGCCTCGAAACAGACCATTTATAAGAAAAGGAGCTCGACAACAAACCTTTTTTTATAGCAAAGGGGGCGACAAAAAACCCATTTTAATATACAAAGGGCTCGACAAAAACCCATTTTTTAAGAAAAGGAGCTCGACAAAAAACCCCATTTTATATAGCAAAGGGGCTCGACACAGACCATTTTATATAAAAGAAGCTCGACAACGCCATTTATTAAAAAAGGGGGTCGACAACAACCTTTTTTTATAGAAAGGAGCTCGAAAACAGACCATTTTATATGCAAAGGAGCTCACAACGGGCCTTTTTATATAGCAAAGGGTTTGACAAAAACCATTTATAGCAAGGAGCTCAAACGAACCTTTTTATATAGCAAAGGGCTCGCAACAGACCATTTTTTATAGAAAAAGCATTTAAATCACATTTCTGATATATATAATATATGGGGTTTAAAATAAAAACAGTTTATATATGTAATAGTGTCTTGGTAAGGGAATTCAAAAGTTAATAAAAAATTTTTAAAGGGGAATATTAGTGTTTTAATAAGTTTTTTGGGGATGGAAAAGCACCGTTTTTTCCCGGGGAAAGGGCCCGCGTGCGCACGACGTCCGGAGCACAGCCGGTCACGTGACTTCCTTTTACTGACTGGATGACTAACTTCTGTTCCCGCATGTTTCCCCCTCTCTCTCTCTCCTTTTCTCTCTCTCCCCTTCTCTCCTCCTCTCTCTCTCTCTCTCTCTTCTCTCTCTCTCTCTCTCTCTCTCCTCTCTCTCTCTCTCTCTCCTACTACTTTTCTAACTGTCTGATTAACTTCCACCCATCTCTCCCCTTCTCTCTCTCTCTCTCTCCTCTCTCTCTCTCTCTCTCTCTCTCTCTCTCTCTCTCTCCTACTACTTTTCTAACTGTCTGATTAACTTCCACCCCTCTCTCTCTCTCTCTCTCCTCTCTCTCTCTCTCTCTCTCCTCCTCTCTTCTCTCCTCTCTCTCTCTCTCTCTCTCTCCTACTACTTTTCTAACTGTCTGATTAACTTCCACCCTTTCTCTCTCTCTCTCTCTCTCTCTCTTTTCTCTCTCTCTCTCTACTACTACTACTAACTTTTTCTAACTGTCTGATTAACTTCCACCCACCCTTCTCTCTCTCTCTCTCTCTCTCTCTCTCTCTCTCTCTCTCTGGTTTGCTGAGTTTTCAACTGTCTCCCTTGTTTCTGTGTGTGAGAGAGAGAGAGAGAGGAGAGAGAGAAAAGAGAGAGAGAGAGAGAGAGTGAGAGAAAAGAGAGAGAGTGAGAGAGACGAGAGAGAGAGAGAGAGAGAGAGAGAGAGAGAGAGAGAGAGGAGAGAGAAAAAAAAAGGGGGAGGTTTGGGAAAAATTAAGAGAGAAATAGAGAGAGAGAGAAGAGAGAGAGAGAGAGAGAGAGTGAGAGAGAGAGAGAGAGAGAAGAGAGAGGAGAGAGGAGAGAGAGAGAGAGAGAGAGGTTTGGGAAGAAAGTGAGTTAATTAAATGAGAGAGAGAAATAGAGACAGACAGACAGACAGACAGACAGACAGACAGACAGACAGAAAATCCAGACAATTTAAAAATAAAATAAATCAAATATAAGTCAGAGAGAGAGAGAGAAGAGAGAGAGAGAGAGAGAGAGAGAGAGAGATAGCCCACGTGTTCAATAAATCAATCAATAGCCTACTTTTGGCGGGAAACACAGAGGTAGCAATGACGCAATCCTCCTCTCCTCTCATTGGCTGATAAGTTTCCCGCGCTTTTCCCCTCACAGATGTAAACACGGCCTGTGATTGGCTCTCGCGGGTGGCACTGGGGCGTCCTGCTCTCTGATTGGCTGGTTTATTTATCTCTCGTATGCTACTACTACTACTACTACTACTACTACTATTACTACTACTACTACTACTATTAACTCTACTCTACTACTACTACTACTACTTTCTACTATTTACACCACTATACTAAATACTTACTACTATACTATCTTTAAAAACTTCTTTACTACTACTTACTACCCTACTGGCTACTCTTTCCAATTAACAAATACTACTTCCTAAACTATTTCTACTACTAAAACTCTACTACTATTTCTAAAAATATACTACTAATACTATTTCACCACTATACCCACTATATACTACTACACTACTAAATACTACCACACAAATTAAAAATAACTAACTACTAATTTCTTTTAAATACAACCACACTACTAAATACTACTACACTTTCTATTTCTCCACCACCACCACCACCAATTCACACTACTATTACTACTATCTACATACTACATACTACTAATACTACTAACTACTATATTTTGCCCATAAATTTTTGAAAAAAAAAACCCTTTTTTTTATTGGGGGGGGGAGGTGAGGAGAGAGAAGAGGGTAAAAGAAAAAGGGAAGAGAGAGGGGATGAGGAGGAGAAAAGAGAGGGGGGGACGGAAAAAGGGGAGGGAAAAAAAAAAAGAAAAGGAAAAAGAAAGGAGAGATGGGGGAAAAGAAAAAGATGGGGAGGAGAAGGGGTGGTTTAAAGGGGAAAATTTAGTAAAATAAACGGAAAAATTTTTTCCCCTCTCTCTCTCCTCTCTCTCTCTCCTCTCTTCTCTCTCTTTTTCTCTCTTCTCTCTCTCTCTCCTCACCCTAACAACTTTTTTTTAATTTTTCCCCCCCTCCCCTCCTCCTCTCCTCCCCTCCTCCTCTCCTCCTCCTCCCTCCTTCCTCCTCCTCCCCCCCTCCTC
>JACEEZ010017957.1:32500-35000 GCA_016584305.1 Chionoecetes opilio
ACTACTACTACAACTACTACTACTACTATACTACTATACCATACTACTACACTACTACTACCACACTATTTTTCTATATATACTGCCCCCTATCTACCACTACCCTACCACTACTACTACTACTACTACCCCACTACTAT
This sequence comes from Chionoecetes opilio, assembly GCA_016584305.1. NCBI lineage: Eukaryota > Metazoa > Arthropoda > Malacostraca > Decapoda > Majidae > Chionoecetes > Chionoecetes opilio. The sequence goes on from JACEEZ010017957.1 coordinate 32,641, forward strand.
ACTACTACTCTCCTACACCACTATATACTATACTCTACTACTCTACTACTACTACTACTACCACTACTACTAACTACTACTACTACTACTACTACTACTATACTACTACTATACTACTACTACTGCTATATATTTGCTCAAATGAAATATTTCTCATTCATAATGTATCCTTTTTCTTACAATCATTTTAAAAGGGCTGGCATTTAATTATTATTATTATTATTATTATTATTATTATTTTTATTATTATTATTATTATTATTTTGAGCATTGGAATAACACCACCACCACACTACCACTACCCTGGTGGTGTGTGTGTGTGTGTGTGTTGTGGTGTCTGTGTGTTGTGTGTGTGTGTGTGTGGGGTTTATCCGGGTGTGTTTGTGTTGTGTGTGGTCAAAGGTCTTCTTGAGTCAGTGCTGACCTTGCTCTGGGGTGTGTGTGTGTGTGTGTGTGGAAAACATTGGTAGTAGTAGTGGTAGTGGTTTGTAGTAGTAGTAAATAGTAGTAAGTAGTAGTGGTAGTAGTAGTAGTAGTAGTAATTTGTATTAGTAGTGTATAGTAGTTTGAGTAGTAGTAGTAGGGGTAGTAGTAGTATTTGTAGTAGTGTAGTAGTATAAATAGTGTTTTGTGTATGTATAGTAGTAGTAGTGGTAGTATATAGTAAATATAGTAGTAGTAGAGTGTAGTAGAGTAGTAGTAGTAGTAGTATTTGTAGTATAGTGGTAGTGTAGTGGGATAGTAGTAGTAGTAGTATAGTAGTAGGGGAGTTTGAAATAGTAGTAATAGTAGTAGTATAAATATAGAGTAGGGAGTAGTAGTAGTAGTAGTAGTAGTGTAGTGGTAGTGTAGTAGTTTGTAGTAGTATGTGTAGTAAGTAGTGAGTAGTAGTGGTAGTGGTAGTAGTTATGTAGTTAGTAGTAGGGAGTAGTTTGTAGTTTGTAGTATAGTAGTAGTAGTAGATAGTAATAGTAGTAGTAGTAGTGTAGTAGTAGTAGTATGGTAGTAGTGTATATAGTATAGTAAATTTGTGGTAGTGTAGTAGTAGTAGAGTAGTAGTAGTAAGTAGTAGTAGTAGTAAATGGTTAGTAGTAGTAGTAGTAGTTTGTGGTAGTATAGTTAGTAGTATTAGTAGTAGTGGGAGTAGTAGTAATTAAGGTAGTAGTATAGTAGTATTTGTGTAGTAGTAGTAAGTAGTGGTAGTGTGTAGTAGTAGTAGTAGTATGTAGTGGTAAATAAATAGTAGTAGTAGTAGTAGTGTAGTGAGTAAGTAGTAGTAGTAGTAGTAGTAGTAGTAGTGTAGTGGTATAGGGATAGTAGTAGTAGTAGTAGTAGTGTAGTAAATAGTAGTAGTATAGTAGTAGTAGTAGTAAGTGGTTTTAAAAATAGTAAAGTAGTGTTGTAGTGGTAGTGAGGTAGTATTTTGGGAGTAGTAGTAGTAGTAGTAGTAGTAGTAGTAGTGTAGTGGTATGGTAGTAGTATAGTATAGTTTGTATTAGTAGGTATGGGAATTTCATCTTACCTTCAATGCTGATGTAAGCTCCTATCCTCTTCTTGTTCCTTGTTTCCTCTCTCTCTCTCTCTCTCTTTCCCCTCTTCCATCTCTCTCTCTCTCTCTGCTCTCTCTCTTTTCTCTCCTCTCTCCTCTCTTTTTGTTGACTTCCTCATCCCGTAGCTTAATTGATTCTGAGGAAGGAGAGAGAGAGAGGTGAAAGAGAGAGAGAAAAAGAGAGAGAGAGAGAGAGAGAGAGGAGGAAGAAAGAGAGAGAGAGAGAGAGAGAGAGATAGAGAAGAGAGAGAGGTGAAAGAGAGAAAAGGGGTTTTTTTGACGCTGACTGCGCCCCACAACAATAATATTCACCACCATTTCTCCTCTCTCTCTCGCTCTCTCTCTCCTCTCTCTCTCCTCTCCTCTCTCTCTCCTCTCTCTCTCTTTGTGTATCATTTCCGCATCATCTTATATAAAGGGGAGAGAGAAGAGAGGGGAGAGAGAGAGAGAGAGAGAGAGAGATCAAGTTAATAATGTGTGTGTGTGTGTGTGTGTGTCCTTCCTTCACACACACACACACACACACACACACACACACACACACACACACACACACACACACACACACTTCATGTACGTATCTATATTATATTATATTATAATATTATGTGTGTCCATGACTGTGTGTGTGTGTGTGTGTGTGAGTGCAGAAATACCCACCCCTGTGTGTGTGTACCATGTGTGTGTGTGTGTGTGTGTGTGTGTGTGTGTGTGTCTATGTGTGTGTGTGTGTCTGTCCTCACCCACACACACACACACACACACATGTCTATATATGCGTGTATGTATGTATATATGTCTGTGTGTGTGT
>JACEEZ010017957.1:37500-40000 GCA_016584305.1 Chionoecetes opilio
ATTTTTAGTCTGTCTCTCCTTCAATCTATCCTTTAAAATTCCATGGCAGTTTTTCTACACTGCAGGGTGGTTTTTGAGGTAGTAGTAGTAGTAGTAGTTGTCGTGGTGGTAGTAGTAGTAGTTGTCGTGGTGGTAGTAGTAGTTGTCGTGGTGGTAGTAGTTGTCGTGGTGGTGGTGGTAGTAGTAGTAGTTGTGGTGGTAGTAGTAGTAGTTGTCGTGGTGGTGGTAGTAGTAGTAGTAGTTGTCGTGGTGGTAGTAGTTGTCGTGGTGGTGGTGGTAGTAGTAGTAGTTGTCGTGGTGGTAGTAGTTGTCGTGGTGGTGGTAGTAGTAGTAGTAGTTGTGGTGGTGGTAGTAGTAGTAGTAGTTGTCGTGGTGGTGGTAGTAGTAGTAGTAGTAGTTGTCGTGGTGGTAGTAGTAGTAGTAGTTGTCGTGGTAGTAGTAGTAGTAGTTGTCGTGGTGGTGGTAGTAGTAGTAGTAGTAGTTGTCGTGGTGGTAGTATAGTATAGTTGCGTGGTAGTAGTATTAGTAGTTGTCGTTGTGGTATATTTTATAGATTTTGTCGTGGTTGGTAGTAGTAGTGTGGGGGTAATAAGCAGAGCAATATAAAGCACGCTAAATAGGTAAACACTGGGTTATTTCTGGCTTCACTTATCTTATTTCTCTTTTTTTTCTTCAATTTACGGTCCCCTTGCATATTCAAGGCTATGTAAAGGGGGAAGTAAGGGGGTGGGGGTGTATTGCATGATATAACACCCAAGCAGAAGGCAATATATTGCACCCCTAAATGGGTAAAAATGGGTATTTCTGGCTTCACTTTTCTTATTTCTCTTTTTTTCTTCTGCTGTTTACCTCAATTTACGGGTTCCCTTGCAAAATTCAAGGCTATGTAAGGGGTAAGTAAGGGGGTGGGGCTGTATTGCATGATATAACACCCAAGCAGAGGCAATATTTTGCACGCTAAATGGCTAAAAATGGGTATTTCTGGCTTCACTATCTTATTTCTCTTATTTTCTTCTGCTGTTTACCTCAATTTACGGTTCCCCTTGCAATATTCAAAGGGTATTAGGGGTAAGTAAGGGTGTGTGGCTGTATTGCTGATCTAACACCCAAGCAGAGGCATATATCACGCTAAATGGGTAAAAATGATATATTTCCCCCTAATTCCCCAATAATTTCAATACTGCATGGTTATTTTTACTCACTTTTTTCCTGCCTGGAGGAAGCGTTTGGGGGTGGGGAGGAGCCTTTTACTTGACTATTTTTTTGACCCTTAACACGTAGCCACTATATGGTAGAAAATAGTCACACAGACAGTAGTAGGGGTGTTCTGTCTGTTCTACTATATACTACCTAATACTACTACTACTACTACTACTACTACACTATACTTTTTTTTTTGGCTACTACTATTTTTTCTATATACTTTCTACTATTACTACTTCTACATTACTAATACTTTCTACTACTACTACTACTACTTTTCTACTACTACTTTTTTTTAGCTGAATTTGAAGTTTAGCGTAGTAGAATATAGTAGTAGTAGTATAAAAAAGGGAGTATTTTGTATAGTAAAAAACAAACACAACAGTCTCATTGTCCCGTGTCCAGGAACTTACCAAGGGTTCCTCCTCTCCCTCTCTCTCTCCTCTTCTCTCTCTCTCTCTCTCCTCTCTCCCCTCTCTTCTCTCTCTCCTCCCCTTTCTTTTTCCCCTTTCCCCTTTTTTCCCCTCTCTCTCTCCATGGTTACAAATATTATTCCTTTTTTTTTCCTATTATATCTCCTTCTTCCTTCTATCCTTCTATCCTTCTATCTTCTTCCTCTTCCTCTTCCTCTTCCTCTTCCTCTTCCTCTTCCTCTTCCTCCTCCTCCTCCTCTTTCTTCTTCCTCTTCCTTCTTCCGCATTCCCCAACCCGGAACATGGAAGTATGGGAGGAAGAAGAGGAGGAGGAGGAGGAGGATTTGCATGCTACTACTACTACTACTATCATCATCACTACTACTACTACTATCATCATTACTACTACTACTACTACTACTATTTATCAAAACTTTCACCCACACTACCCCATACTACCACATACTACTACTATCATCATTACTACTACTACTACTACTACTACTATTATCAATACTTACATCTACTACTACTACCACTACTACCATCACTACTACTACTATTTCTACTACCATCACTACTACTACTTCTACTACTCTATACACTACTAATACCCATTCTACTACTACTACTAACCCCATACCTAACTCATCTGCTTCCCCTACTACTACTATACTACTACTACTATACTACTACTTCTTCTTCCCCCACTACACCCACAAATTGCTTCCACTACTATACTACTACTTATACTACTACACTATTTCTACTACTACATCTCCCTTTTTCCACTACTACTACACTACTACTACTACTACTACTACTACTACTACTACTAATCTTCCACTACTACTACATTACTACCCCACTACTACCACTACTAC
>JACEEZ010017957.1:45000-47500 GCA_016584305.1 Chionoecetes opilio
TTTATTGTTTATTTATTAGCCCAAATAAGCGACCTGTTTTGTTTAATCAGCCCAAATAATCGCCCAATTTTATTTAATCAGCCCAAATAATCGCCTCATTTTATTTAATCAGCCCAAATAATCGACTTATTTTATTTAATCAGCCCAAATAATCGACCTGTTTTATTTTATTAGCCCAAATAATCGACCTATTTTATTTAATAGCCCAAATAATCGACCATTTTTATTTAATTAGCCCAAATAATCGACCATTTTTATTTAATTAGCCCAAATAATCGACCAACTGTTAATTTGAGTTCAATTTTATTTCTTATATTATTTAAAAGGCTGATTTAAAACGTCATTTATATTATTTAAAAGGCTGATTTAAAACGTCATTTATATTATTTAAAATGCTGATTTAAAACGTCATTTATATTATTTAAAAGGCTGATTTAAAACGTCATTTATATTATTTAAAAGGCTGATTTAAAACGTCATTTATATTATTTAAAAGGCTGATTTAAAACGTCATTTATATTATTTAAAAGGCAATTTAAAACGCATTTATATTATTTAAAAGGCTGATTTAAAACGTCATTTATATTATTTAAAAGGCAGATTTAAAACGTCATTTATATTATTTAAAAGGCTGATTTAAAACGTCATTTATATTATTTAAAAGGCTGATTTAAAACGTCATTTATATTATTTAAAAGGCTGATTTAAAACGTCATTTATATTATTTAAAAGGCTGATTTAAAACGTCATATATATTATTTAAAAGACTGATTTAAAACGTCATTTATATTATTTAAAAGGCTGATTTAAAACGTCATTTATATTATTTAAAAGGCTGATTTAAAACGTCATTTATATTATTTAAAAGGCTGATTTAAAACGTCATTTATATTATTTAAAAGGCTGATTTAAAACGTCACTTCATATATTATTTAAAACGTCATTTATATTATTTAAAAGGCTGATTTAAAACGTCACTTCATATATTTAAAACGTCACTTCATATTATTTAAAAGGCTGATTTAAAACGTCATTTATATTATTTAAAAGGCTGATTTAAAACATCATTTCTATTATTTAAAAGGCTTATTTAAAACGTCATTTATATTATTTAAAAGGCTGATTTAAAACGTCATTTATATTATTTAAAAGACATAATTAAAACGAGGGACGAAAAAAAATGTTCAGATGTGTTATTTTAAAGCTATCTAATTAAGGACCAACCTATCACTGTAGTTTCCCTTTACTAATAGCCTCATTAATACATGTTATAGCCTCTATTATCATCTCTATGGACCCTATGTTACGCTTCTATTTATGCCTATTTATTTGAGTGTTCGAGAATGTTCGAGAAGGAATGTTTTGTTGTAAGTAAAGATTATTATTATTATTATTATTATTATTATTATTATTATTATTATTATTATTATTATTGTGTTTTCTTTGCTGTTCGTTGTATGTTTGTCTCCTTGTTTCTTGTCCACTTTGGTTTTAGTTTCTTTTTTTTCTGTTGGTTACTACTACTACTACTACTACTACTACTACTACTACTACTACTACTTCTTATAATACTACTACTACTACTACTGCTAATGTATCCACTACTACTACTACTTATACTATTACTACTACTTAAGCCAATCTGCTGCTACCACTACTACTTATACTACTACTACTACTACTACTACTACTACTACTACTACTACTTAAACCAGTCTGCTGCTACCACTACTACTTATACCAATTCACTACTACTACTACTACTTATACCATTCTGCTACCACTACTACTGTATCCACTACTACTACTACTACTACAACTTCTACTACTACTACTGTATCCACTACTACTACTACTTAAACCAATTTGTTACTACTACAACTTGTACTATTACTACTGTATCCACTACTACTACTACTACTTGAACCAATTTGTTACTACTACTACTACTACTACTACTACTCATTTTGGACCTAGCACAAAGTTGCTTATAAGTACTATATATATAACAAATATCTATCTATCTATCTATATATTTATATGTATATCTATCACACACACCACACACACACACACACACACACACACACACACACACACACACAGTAACTAACTATATATTATTTATACGCCAATATTTAACTATTTCTTAACGTTACTCAAACACATGAAGAAAAAAAAGCCACTATTTTATTTGACTCCTATAATTTGTACTACAATATAAAGTCTATGCAATTTATTATATATAGAAAAACTGAAAAAGGAATTCTGGGACATCAAACTACTTTTTCTGCTTTATTTACGTTATATTATACAGATAGAAGCAATGTTATTAAATAGATTAAAACGTAAATATTTCAGGTTTTAAATGGTACACGTTTTATATTGCTATCATTTGTACTTCCAGAGATATTGCTCGTATTCGTAGTCACAAACCATGATTGCTCGTGGTAATAGCTATGATTTTGTTCCATTTCTACTCAGTCAAAATGATTCACTT
>JACEEZ010017957.1:52500-56530 GCA_016584305.1 Chionoecetes opilio
CTGACCCTTGATATGCTTTGCCATAGTGCCATGTGACCTCTGATGGCCGGCACATTACCCTTTCTAGGCCTTAAATCCATCACTCCATCACTGTATCATGCTTAACTATGTAATCCATTATAGAATGCAGAAGAGGCGACACAGGTAAGGTTTCATAGGTAATAGGCAGGTAAACACAGGTAGCAATGTGTTATAGCTATGACCTGTTTAGTAGTCCTTGTCCACTAACTACTGTGGTATATTCAGTGACTTTTCCTTATTTTATGGCTGACAACAGACCATTTTATATAGCAAAGGAGCTCGACAACAGGCCATTTTATATAGCAAAGGAGCTCGACAACAGACCATTTTATATAGCAAAGGAGCTCGACAACAGACCATTTTATATAGCCAAGGAGCTCGACAACAGACCATTTTATATAGCAAATGAGCTCGACAACAGACCATTTTATATAGCCAAGGAGCTCGACAACAGACCATTTTATATAGCAAAGGAGCTCGACAACAGACCATTTTATATAGCCAAGGAGCTCGACAACAGGCCATTTTATATAGCAAAGGAGCTCGACAACAGACCATTTTATATAGCAAAGGAGCTCGACAACAGACCATTTTATATAGCCAAGGAGCTCGACAACAGGCCATTTTATATAGCAAAGGAGCTCGACAACAGACCATTTTATATAGCCAAGGAGCTCGACAACAGGCCATTTTATATAGCAAAGGAGCTCGACAACAGGCCATTTTATATAGCCAAGGAGCTCGACAACAGGCCATTTTATATAGCAAAGGAGCTCGACAACAGACCATTTTATATAGCAAAGGAGCTCGACAACAGGCCATTTTATATAGCCAAGGAGCTCGACAACAGGCCATTTTATATAGCAAAGGAGCTCGACAACAGGCCATTTTATATAGCCAAGGAGCTCGACAACAGACCATTTTATATAGCAAAGGAGCTCGACAACAGACCATTTTATATAGCAAAGGAGCTCGACAACAGGCCATTTTATATAGCAAAGGAGCTCGACAACAGACCATTTTATATAGCAAAGGAGCTCGACAACAGGCCATTTTATATAGCAAAGGAGCTCGACACAACCATTTATATAGCAAAGGGCTCGACAACCATTTTATATAGCAAAGGAGCTCGACAACAGACCATTTTATATAGCAAAGGAGCTCGACAACAGACCATTTTATATAGCAAAGGAGCTCGACAACAGACCATTTTATATAGCCAAGGAAAGATCGGGGCGTGAAGGGGTTGGGTGTGTGTCATTCACCCATGGTCTTGTCCACGCAAGCTGGCTCGCGATCGCCAGTTTCACCCTCTCTGTGCGAGCTTGGAGCTCATTATTACCGATCTTTGGGCAATGCTGGGACCTCACACACCACCCATCCCCTTGCTCAAGGGGGACAGTAACCGCCCGAATTTGTCAAGTGAAAAATCCCCGGGAGCGCGAGGATTCGAACCGCCTACCCACAGAGTGAGAGACCAGAACGTTATCAACCTGACCATCGCGCGGTGTGTGTGTGTGTGTGTGTGTGTGTGTGTGTGTGTATGAAACGAATTAAAATAAAAAACAAAGCTGAGAAAGTAAATGAAATATGATTTTTTTATATATATACTACGGAGAAGTTATTAGTTGTACCCGTGCGTCCTTTATATTATTTAAAAGGCTGATTTAAAACGTCCTTTATATTATTTAAAAGGCTGATTTAAAACGTCCTTTATATTATTTAAAAGGCTGATTTAAAACGTCCTTTATATTATTTAAAACGTCATTTATATTATTTAAAAGGCTGATTTAAAACGTCATTTATATTATTTAAAAGGCTGATTTAAACGTCTTTATATTTTAACGTCATTTATATTATTTAAAAGGCTGATTTAAAACGTCATTTATATTATTTAAAAGGCTCGATTTATATATTAAAAGGCTGATTTAAAACGTCACTTTATATTATGTAAAACGTCTTTATATTTTAAAGGCGATTTAACGTCTTATATTATTTAAACGTCATTTATATATTTAAAAGGCTGATTTAAAACGTCATTTATATACTTTAAAGGCAGATTAACAACGTCCATTATATTATTTAAAACGTCATTTATATTATTTAAAAGGCTGATTAAAACGTCATTTATATTATTTAAAACGTCATTTACATTATTTAAAAGGCTGATTTAAAACGTCATTTATATTATTTAAAAGGCTGATTTAAAACACACGGCTGTACATAACAAAGAAACCTTGGCCTGGCGACTTTACTGTTATCTACGGTAGGTAAACAACTAGGTAAATACACACACACACACACACACACACACAAAACACACACAAACACACACAAAACACATCCAAACACACCTCCCACCCCAACACACACCCACACCCAAACACACCCAAACACACCCAAACACACCCAAAACACACTCAAACACACCCAAAACACACCCAAACACACCCAAAACACACCAAAACACACCAAAACACACCCAAACACACCAAAACACACCAAAACACCCCAAAACACACTCAAACACACCCAAAACACAACCAAAACACACCCAAACACACCCAAAACACACCCAAACACACCCAAAACACACTCAAACACACCCAAACACACCCAAACACACCAAAACACACTCAAACACACCCAAAACACACCCAAACACACCCCCCAAAAAACAAAACCCCACACCCAAACCACCCCAAAAAACCCCAAACACACCCCAAAAAACACCCAAAAAACACCCAAAACACACCAAACACACCAAAACACCCAAAACACACCCAAAACACACCAAAACCACCCCAAAACACCCAAAACACCCAAAACACACCAAACACACCCCAAACACACCAAAAAACCCCAAAAACACCAAACACACCCAAAACACACCCAAAACACCCCAAACACCCAAAACACACCCAAACACACCCAAACACACCAAACACACCCCAAACCCCACGCAAAACACACCCAAACAACCCAAACACACCCAAACACACCCAAAAACACCAAACACACCAAAAAACACCAAACACACCCAAAACACACCCAAAACACCCCAAAAACACCCAACAACCCAAACCCAAACACACCCAAAAACCCAAAACACACCCAAAAAACACCCAAACACACCCAAAAAACACCAAAAACACACCAACACACTCAAACACCCCAAAACACATCCAATCATTAAATTACTGTTTCTAACGGTAGGAAATAAAAGATCGTCTAGGCATTTGTTCTTAAGAGACAATATATATTATATAAATTAAAATCCCGTTTCCCGGAAATAACGATGCAATATTTTTTTGGTAATAAAATAGTGATATGAAATAATGGAAATCATGGAAAATAATTAAAATATATTGAATTTAACGAGAGAAAATAATACAACTGTATATATATTTTATTATTAATAAGAAAGTATTCCCTCTCTCTCTCTCTCTCTCCCTCTCTCTCCTCTCATCCCCTCTCTCTCCTCTTTTCTCTCCCCTCTCTCTCTCTCTCTCTCTCCCCCCTCTCTCTCTCACTTCCCCAAACAGCTCTCAACAACTCTCTCTCCTCTCTCTCTCCTCTCTCTCTTCCTCTCTCTCTCTCTCTCCCCCTCCTCCCCCCCCTCTCAAACCCCCTCTCCTCATTCCCCCGCTTCTCAACCAACCTCTCTCTCTCTCTCTCCTCTCTCTCTCTTCTCCTCTCCTTCCCCGCTCCCACCCTCTCCTCCCTCTTCCTCCTCTCTCTCTCTCCCCCTTTTTCTCCCGCTCTCTCTTCTCTTTTCTCTCCCCTCTCCTGTGGGGGTGAAAGAGAAAGAAGAGAGAGAGAGAGTAAAGAAAGAGAGAACTGAGGGGAAAGTTGTATTAGAGAGAGAGAGAGAGAGAGAGAGAGAGAGAGAAACAGGTTCATGTTTGGGGACCAGTAAAACTACCTCCTCCTCCTCCTCCTCCTCCTTTCCTCCTCCCCTTCCTCCTCTCCTCTTCCTCCTCCCTCTTCCATTCCCTCCTCCTCTTCC
>JACEEZ010017958.1:0-22442 GCA_016584305.1 Chionoecetes opilio
TACAGGGAAATTTTCCCTAGATACCCAGCTAAGGTAATGTACCAATAATTTAATATCACACATACATTTTTACAAACGATGGGAAGTAGAGTCAAAGAAAACATTTCAGCAAAAGCGTATTGAAATTCCACAACATTTATCTTCTTGACTCTGTGTTTGCCGATGAGGAAGTAATGGTGACGGACACAGGGCATCACCAACCTCTCCGTAAAGTCGACTACTTGTAGCCTATTTCCCTCCAGACTGCGTGTGAGAATAAAATCTATTTGTTTTACATACAGAAAAAGTAGCCATTCACAGTGGATTGGTCGTGAAACCAGCAATCAAGCCTCTGCCAGCCATTACACAGTCGGACGGGCCGTGCTGTGGATCTGCCCGGACGTCTTTGTCTTTGTTATAACTCTTTAATTAAAAACTACAAGTCAAAACTTACTGTCGTCTTAACATTTTTGCGAATGAATGTCTGCATGTTTATGTATACTGATCCAGCGTGTGAGAAATCGTTTCTTGCTGTTATTGAAAAAATTAAGTTGATTATTTTCTCTCGAGGATGGAGAGGGGAGAAACCTCTGAGAAATTATCTCAAGAAACAAATTTTATGAAGTGTTTCATTTCATTCCTTTGGTCGGCGAGGCACAGGTTGGAAAGCGTTGTGAGTTGGGTGAAGGACACAAGCATTAAATGCGAGACAGAAAAAAACACGTGCATATAAATTTGTATTACCTGGCATTGTTTTACAGAACGGCCGCAATTATAGGTCTTTTACTTTAAGTCGCAAAAACAGGTCAATGTAATGCTCTCTTCGTTCCGATGTTGACTTCATTTGCAAATGACAAATGACATTTCATGACAAATATTAGGGACATTTTCCGATTCTTATTATGTGAATTTAATGCAATTTTTATATGATTATATACAATTCAAACTGTTCATACATGGATCCATACATATGTACGAATCACACACACACACCACACACACCACACACACACACACACACACACACACACACACACCAACACACACACCACCACACCACACCCACCCACCACCACCACACACCTATCCACACACTTACACACACACACCACACACACACACACACCACACCCACCCACACACACACACACACACCACACCACACCACACAAAACACACACACACCACACATACACACACACACACACACACACCACACACACACACCACACACACACAACACACAACCACACACACACCACACACACACACACACGTGCATGCTTCCATATATTGCACAAAAAATATTTCAGAACTTTTCAGAACTGTTTACGGAAGTTAACTTTTCTATTGTTTTAATAAATTCAAATCAAATTCTCAGGTTTTTTTGTATCGAAACAAAGCATCATACAGTTTGTTACTATGGTTCGTTAAAACAACACCAATATTACGTAGAATGCACAGGAAATTGCGCGTTTATGCATGGATTACAGCGGATTGGGGTATGGGATTTGGGGTAATAGGGAGGGAGAGGAATAGGAGCAGCGCACGACAGAGAAGAAGAGACTGGCCGACAGAGAGAGAGAGAGAGAGAGAGAGAGGAGAGAGAGAGAGAGAGAGAGAGAGAGAGAGAGAGAGAGAGAGAAAGGAAGAGAGAGAGAGAGAGAGAGAGAGAGAGAGAGAGGAGAGAGAGGAGAGAGAGGAGAGAGAGAGAGAGAGAGAGAGAGAGAGAGAGAGAGAGAGAGAGAGAGAGAGAGAGAGAGAGAGAGAGAGAGAGATGTTTTTTTTTACAAATTAGTTGTGGTCAAAGTATAGTAGATTCGTAAAGCAGAATGGTCGAAAAGCAACGAAGGGGATAGTAGAAAATTATGTCGCATTATTGATGCGATGACCGCAATGAATATATTAGTTCCATGCGTCAGTGATGTATATGACCCTCATTTATATACAATAAAGATCACTGCCGATTTATGATAACTGTAATCGATAAGTAACCATTTTACATTAAACCTTCGCTGAGTTGCTAGCTTACAGGAACCACAAGAGCAATAAGATGATATATTTATGACTGAGTTTGTATTTATTTGCGGTCACTTTGAAAAGTGATACTGGAGTATAAAATGGGAGACTTTCTAGTGGCCAAGCGAGTTAATTATGGACCATGGTTACCAGTAACAAAATAAATTATTGTAAATGTTATAAGAGCTAGGGTATCAGCTGCCGCGACTGGAAGTGACTCGGCCACCATCAATCAATTATACTCTACGGCCACAGAGGGTGTTCTGACCCACACGACATGTTGTACTCTTACACGGTTTAATCAAAATACCAGATGATATTTAGGAAAGCTGAACCTACCATGCATCTTCACGAGACATTACTTCATTAGCAGGAATATGAATTTAATACAGCAAGCTATACCTAAAGTAAGATAATGAGAGCAAAATAAAATAGTGCATAAACACTTTCTCTCACTTTCTTTGCTTCCTGTAATTCTGCTTGCATGGAATTTCCATTCACTGTCTCGGAATCAGCACACTTTTCCAATTATGATGGACACGTACCAATGCAAAAATAAAAAGGTGGTCAAAAATTGGCAAGAACATAAAACTTGTGATGGAATAGCTTTTCGCCATGGTGAGCCTGGCTTCCGCAGCTATTTAAGTATCTAAGGGTACCTATATAACCTTCATAATCCAATGGGGCTCCCATAAAGCCGCCTTCATACATTCCATAATCGAACCACGATAGTGCCAACAATGCAATGAGAAGCGTCATCATGGTCCTGATTAAGGGTCTATCGTGCCCAATCGTGACGCTCGTGAGGCACTCGGCCAAGGCCACGAAAAATTAGTACATGACTAAAAAATTCGGTAAGCGCCCCGATTGTTGTACCCAACCGGGGTTCTGGGGTACCCAACCGGGGTACCCAACCGGGAACCAACCGGTTCTCAACCGGGGTTCCCCGGAACCCTAGGGTTCCGCGAGTGGTCGTTAGGGGTTCCGAGAGAAACTGTGATATTTTTTTTCTATTTTTTTTACATCACAAAGGACTGGCCAAGGCCACAAAAAAAGTGGTAACACAAAGCTCGCTTAATTGTTAGTCCCTAAAAAGAAGACAGTAAGAGAATAAAGAAAAGGGGATGGGCCAATATAGTTCGGGTGGTGTCTTGTTACTCTTCTCTTGAAAAAATTAAGTTGTCGGAAGGTGGAAAAATAGAAACAGGAAGAGAGTTCCTGAGTTTACCAGTGAAAGGGATGCAAGAGTAAAGATACTGATTAACTCTTGCATTAGGAAGATGGACAGAATAAGGATGAGAATGAGTAGAAAGTTTTGTGCAGCGAGGCCGCGGGAGGGGGGTAGGCATGCAGTTAGCAAGTTCAGAAGAGCAGTGAGCATGAAAATAACGGTAAAAGATAGCAAGAGAAGCAACATTGCGGCGGTGATTTAAAGATTGAAGACAATCAGTCAGAGGAGGGGAGTTGATGAGACGAAAAGCTTTTGACTCAACCCTGTTTAGGAGAGCTGTATGAGTGGATCCCCCCCAAATATGTGAGATATACTCCATACATGGGCGGATAAGACCCCTGTATAGAGCAAGCAAGAAAGATATGGACGCAGACGCCACAGGACACCTAACTTCTTAGAAGCTGTTTTAGCAAGAGAAGATATGTGAAATTTCCAGTTCAGATTTTTAGTAAACAACAGTCCAAAAATGTTCATTGTAGAAGAAGGAGACAGTTGAGTGTCATTGAAGAAGAGGGGATTTTTATCTGGTAGGTTTTGTCGAGAAGATAGGTGAAGAAATTGGGTTTTTGAGGCATTGAACAAAACACAGTTTGCCTTGCTCCAATCAAAAATTATACAAAGATCAGAAGTTAGGCGCTCGGTGGCATCTCTCCGTGAATTACTTAGTTCCTGTCGAGTTGGACGTTGAAAAATGCAGGTTAGAATCATCAGCGTAGAAGTGGATAGGGCTTTGAGTTAGACTTAGAAGATCATTAATGAATAATAGAAAGAGAAGCAAACTTCATTATCTAAATTGGCTTCAAAAGTAACATTTCCTTGACCGATATATTTGTCCATATGACATTTTGCCTTCATATATCGTATGCCTTTTCAACATTATCAATAAGCGATTAAGTTATTGTAGTAGTTACCTCCGCCAACGAAGTTGGAGGGGTTATGTTTTCACCCCGATCTGTCTGTCTGTCTCAAACTCGGTATACCAAGTCTATTTGGTATAAGGAAGAACTGATTTAATTTTGGATGAAATCTATTGACAAATGTTGCCATGGCAACCAATTGATGAAATATTCGGCCGGAGGTATGCGCTCATACTGAGTGCATTAATATATAATATATATATATATATATATATATATTATATATATATATATATATATATATATATATATATATATATATATTATATATATATATATATATATATATATATATATATATATATACGTATATTTGCTGAAATATTCGGGCGGAGGTATGCGCTCTACTGAGTGCCCCCCCCCCACCCCCCCACCCCCCCACCCTAGTTATTATCTGTTTTCGTTTTCTTTATAAGTGTTATGATATTGGTTATTTATGTTAGTTTTTTGTGTTTACAGATATGGTTGATTTTTTTGTGTGTGAATGAAAACCTCCGTAGAGGTCTCTTGAACAAATAGTTTGATTTCAGTTATGTATTTTTTTTTTTTTTGCATGATGAATAAACTTAAGAAAAACGTAACTTATTTATTGCTTAAACCAGTTATCAGAAGAAAAAAATATATATTGTTTTCCTTATGAACTTTAAGTTTATAAAAGAGAAAGAAAGATATGAATAATGATTTTTAAGAATTTTTATGTAGCGGTTCCCTGAGACATGAAAATTATTGCAAGGGTTCCACAAGGATAAAAAGGTTGAGAAACGCTGCCATAGACCAACAAACTTTTCTCGGGCTCACACGTGGCTGGACAACGCCGCCGCGCCTTTTAATCGTGATACCTTCATGGCACCGTCGTGGCACTATCGTGGTTATCATAGCTTTATCAGGACGACAAAATGACCATAAGTTTTCCATTCGTGACGTAGTCTTACAGTTATCAAGACTCCATCGTGACCATCTTACGACCGTCATGACTTATGACACATACTTATAGCCATCGTGACATTGTTGTGAGGCTATCGTGGTTGGCGTTTATCGTAGTCAAATTTCACGATAGCGCCAATTATTAAACTAGTGGTGCTTTCGTGGTTTAATTATGGAATATGTTAAGGAAGCTTAAGCAGACAAAATGGCGGCCTTAGCCATAAGTCCCCGAAAACCTCCATAACTGCTTGTGTTTTGCCATAAATTCTTCCATAGCGCTATGGGAGGTCTGAGCTCCCATAACGACCCTTATGTTGAACATAAGGGACCCCATCCACGGTGCGATTTGGCTTTGAGACCATCGGACAGACTTGGTCGGATCCGACCAGATTAGATCGTGTATGTGCTGATTGTGGTATGTACCGTCCGACTGACAGTTGGTCGGATGGCGACCAAACTGTGTCTGGATTTTAAATCCGCCAACTCAGCCAGTTCAGACCGGATAGCACCTATAGATTACAAGAGAGGAATAACACTATTTATAAGAAAACAACCAATTAATTATTATGTATCTTGAAGAGCTGTCGGAACATTTTGACATGCATTGTTTTCGTTCATATGGGAAGAAAGGATAAAACATGTATGTGTATTATTGTTGATTGAAGAAGGGGTATTCACATAAATTTTTCCATAACGGTGTATGTTTATTTCAGTTTTTTTTCCATGTAATTGCTATTTCCCTTTTTGCAATTAATTTTATTAATTATCTAATAGAATGCATTTTCAATCGGAATATTATACCTGTGAAAGAATTTAATATTTAGTCATTAAATACTGAAGTTTCTGCCCTATTCATTAGGCTCTAGATTTATTTATTTATATGTTTTAGTATTACTTTTCGTTGGAACCAAATATACCTCAAAACTATTTCAACATTTGATGGCCAAGAAAATTATCATGACGGGTTTGAATGGCCAGAATTGTTATTGTCTGGCCGGATATCCGCCCAGATCCAGATATCCCAAATACAGCCAACCAGATATCCCAAATCCGGCCATCCAGATTAGCTGGATATCCGTTATCTGGTTACCCGGCTAAGAGTAATTTGGCCGGACATCCGGTATCCGGTTATCTGGCCAAATCACTTTCCGGTGCAACCCTAGTTTTGTGTGCAGTAGGGTGGTCCAAAAAGAGGAGTAAATATTTTTTCCATCATTTGGGGGTTCTCACCCTCGAAAATTGTTCCAACGGACAAAATAACACTACCTGTGGAGTTTTATGCATTTATTATAATTTTAGGGGTAGCTCAGCTAACTTGAATATATGTATATGAAGGTTAAATTGGAGCATATATACATAAATCTACAAAACATTCAAAATCACTAGTAACCATTGACAATTCAAGCATTTCCAGTGAGGGTCTTCTTATTGCTGTCAGGGAAGGATTTTCTGTGTTCCTGCACAACCTGCAGAAGGAACTGTAGTTGATCTTCATCATGAGTGAGTAGTCCACTGAATTCCTGAATTAGGGCCACTCCACGTTCAGCATGGTCGTTCACCACTTTCATGCACAGTCTGGCGAGCTGCTATGTAATCATCTCGTTGTTCCCATGTCTCTGGATCTGCTTTCAGGAAACTGTCAGGAAGTTTCATCCTTTCAAAAAGCACTCGGCTTCTCTGTGTGACAAAGACTTCCAACCCACATGTCTGAATTTTTTGCTGGTCAACTTGGATGCGCTTTGGAGGGTCTTCATGGCCCTCCATTTCCAATGATAGGATCATTCGTCGTTTCACTGCTGCAGGTACATTATTGTCAAAAGAAGCTAATCCAATCAACTCCTCTGATAGATACCACAGATGACCGGCTAGTTTTGTGGTTGCTGCCTTTGAAATAGCTTGGTTTCTCACTTCATACCCCACCAGAGACTTCAAGAAAAGTAGATCATCGTTTGGGGCAGAGGCTGCAAGAGGAGCTGTCATCCAAGCTCTTAAGTGAAGCTGAATGGTGAAGACGACTATCTCCCGCAGACCTTTTTGTTCTCTGCTGGTGAGCTTGAACTGACCTCTGAATAGCCAAACTTTCAGACTGTAAATTACTTTCGACATCCAGCGTTCATGGTGGATGGGTCCTGGGGCCTTGAACTGAATTCCTCTTCCAGGAACTTTACCCAAAACAATCATAGACAATTCCAACAATTCACGGTAATCATCTCTTGGTTGGGTTTCAGCAAGTTGGTTCTGAATGAAATCCAGTGCATCATCCTTCATGTCAGAAATGACTTCGTGGAGAAATTCATCTGTAGATGCATCCCCAAGGTTTTCCAAATACATACCTTTCCAATGACCCTGGAATCGCTTGAAGAGTAAAACGTCTGGTCCAGAAGAGGGTCCCATGCATGCCATGAACACAGCACCAATCATAATTTCAAGAATGTGGTGGCGACAAGCAAGAAAGATAAGATTGGTGCCAAGTTCTTGCTCAATTAACACACACGCTTCTCCTAACTGCCTGTGTTGGAACTTGTTGTGTCAAAACTCAAAGCTCGAACGTAGTCCTCAATGCCCCATTCCTTCAAGGCATTTATCACAGCATCTGCTTGTGCTTGACCAGTTCCTGATGTTAATTTTTCAACAGTCAGAAGTTGAGATACTCCATCTCCAGATGCAAGAATTGGAAGCCGGTCAACTAATTGCTTATCAGTCAGGTCGGGGATCAATTTTCCATCCAAGTGGACTGTTAGTGGCACATCAGTCCTCAATTCAGCCTTCAAATATTGTGCTTTATTAGTTCGATGCTTTTGTCTGAGACGTCGATTTGAGGACCTAATCAATGCTAGCTCCTCCACATCATGCCCAAGACTCTGGGCAGTTGCAGTGACAACCATCATAGCCTTCCTGTCAGTCATTTTTGTTCTGCCCAAAGCATAACTTAAAGATGGTGTCACAACGGCCATTCTTTTCTACTTTTTACAAGGTGGAGATCCTCCAGACGCTTGTCCATACTTATTCCATTCAAACTCATCTGTAGATTCAGAGCTGCTGTTAGAATTGGAGGTTGGTAAATCAGTGGTGACCTTAGATGTTCTTGCTTCTTGCGTCTTCTGTTCACGGTGCACCCTTGCAGCTTGCTGCGCCATTCTTGCTGATTTGCGCTTTTCCTTCTGAGCAAGCTTAGTGTCCACGCCAGCCATGGTGCCATGTCTCCCCTTCTCACGTTGAGCAAGTAAGAAATCTCTATCCTCCTGTATTGTGATCATGTTCAAAACATTTGCATGAGCAATATCAAACAAATCTCCAAAGCGACCACAAAAGACTTCTTCTTTTTTCAACTGGATTTCCGTCTTTCTTTTCTGATTCTTCTTCAGTAGTCGCCATTCTTCAAATAATTTCACAATTTTGGATTGACAATAATGTCTTGCTCTCACTGGAATGTTTGCCCTTTGCCAAAACACTTCAATTTCACCTATTGTCACAGTAGAAACATAACTTTTGGACTTTTTTAAGGTTAAATGTTGATGGAGGAAGAAACTCAGCACTTGGCGCAATGAAGGCAGTTTTAAACCTGTAATCGCTTCATCCAATGATTCTTTTAGGTACATTGTTTTTCTGGATTTGGTAGCCATTATTTAAAATAGTTGACAGTAAAATACCGTGAAATAAAAGAAGAAAATAATTAACTGTTCACTCAATAATGTGTAAAAATGTATAAGCACCACTGCACCTGTATAAAAAAGAAAAAATAATTTTAGAATTCCCATAAAATACAGGTACAATTTCTACAACTGATAACAAGGTTGGCTGTATTCACGTTACAGATTTAAGTCATTTTAAATCGCTTGCTCATGAAAAAACCTAGAAAAAATATCAACCTCTAGCAACAGTAGTGCTTTAACTAACACAGGTAGAATAGTCAGATAGAAAACGTCCAATAAAACGTACCAATAATTTAAAATATTAAGCTAAAACTATGCATCACGTCACTCAATATATACCCTTTGTTTACAATGGCGAACAAGCAGAATATCACGTTTTCTATGTTTCCAGTAGAAGTTTCAAGGATGACTATACTAATAATATACGTCATGTGACTGAAACTGTGATGCTATTGAGTAACCATTACATATTATTCAATTTAATTTACGTACATTTCGCCAGCAGTGTTTTTAATAGTAGTGGAGCATTTTTAGGGGGTGAGAACATGTAATTTTATTAAACTTTTTTTTTTTTTGGACCACCCTAGTGTGCAGTGTGTTTGGTGCTGCTGCTCGGGGATTAGGTGGGGATGTAGGTCTACTGGCGATCTTCGAGCTTTCCTATCTGAATCTTGGTCATCGTTTTGGGGGGGTTTCGGTAAAACTTTTGCTCTTCCCCTTGACATATCAAAAGCTTCTGATAGACTTTGGCACAAATCTTTAATATCCAAACTACCCTCATTCAATTTTTATCCTTCTCTCTGCTCCTTTGCCTCAAGTTTCCTTTGAAGCCGTTCTATTGCAGCTACTGTAGATGGTCATTGTTCTCCTCCTAATTATATCAATAGTGGTATTCCTCAGGGTTTCTTCCTATCACCCACTCTATTTATATTATGCATTAACGGTCTAAGTCTAACTCAATGTCCTTTCTACTTTAATGCTGATGATTCTACTCTGCATTATTCAACGTCGTTTATTAGACGTTCAACTCAATAGGAACTAAGTGGTTCACGGAGGGATGCCACAGAGCGTCTAACTTCTGATCTTTTTATGATTTCCGACTGGGGCGAAGCAAACCTTGTTTTGTTCACTGCCTCAACAACCGAATTTCTTCTCCTATCTAATCGACATAGCCTTCCAGACAACTATCTCCTCTTCTTCAATGACACCAACTGTCTCTTTACTCTACAATGTACATTCCTCGACTATCCTTTACTTAAAATCTGAACTGGAAATCTCACATATCTTATCTTGCTAAAAACAGCTTCTAAGAAGTTAGGTGTCCTGTGGCGTATGCGTCCATTTTTTTCTTAAACCCACTTGCTTTCTCTCTACAGGGGCCTTATATCCGCATATGTATATAGCTTGTCTCTCATGTTTGGGGAAGGATCCATTCGTATACAGCTATCCTGAACAAGGTAGAGTAAAAAGCTTTTCGTCTTATCAACTCCCCTGCTCTGACTGACTGTCTTCAATCTTTATATCATTGCCGTAGTGTTGCTTCTCTTGCTATCTTCTACCATGATTTTCTTGCTCACTGCTCTTCTGAACTTGCTAACTCCATGTTTACTCCCCTCCAGCGGCCTCGCTGCACAAAATATTCTACTCATTATCATCCATATTCTGTCCATCTTCCTTTTGCAAGAGTCAATTTTTCCTTCTTTTTATGACTTTTATTTTCAAGAGAGGAGTGTCAAGACACCTCCCGTACTAAATTGGCCCATCCCCCTTTTCTGCAATATCTTACTATATTTTTTATAGGGACTGGCAACAAGCGGGCTTTTTGTTCCTTTTTTTTTTTGCCCGAGGCCAGTTCTTTGATATGTAAAAAATTAAATGTGTTGGTTGGTTGTGATTGGAGAATGTTGAAGCATATGGAAAGATGAGGTCTCCAGTGAAGAGGTATCAAGAATATGTGGATTGAAGGAGCTGAGTGCAGTGCTGAGAGTAAAGAGATTGAGGTGGTTTGGGCACTGGAAGAGGAGAGAAGGTGATGAAGCATTAGGGAGAGTTGTTGGAGTGGAAGTGCCAAGTTGGCGTCCGCCAGGCTGGCCAAGGAAGACATAGAGGCAGTGTGTTGAAGAGGATCTGGCAGCATTGGGTATTAGAGAGGTTGAGGCAATGGATAAAGATAACTGGAAACGTATCATTGACTGTCAAACCTTATAAGACATTATGGGAAAATCTGACGTCAAACAGACAGATAATGATGATGATAAACAAGCAAAACAAGACTTAAAAAAATGAAAACAAATTAAATGCCTGGCTGTGTAGTAAGTTAGCTATGATACTTTTAGATACTCCTATATTATTTGATTTGGTTATGTCACTTTCAACTGTGTTGCAAGAGAATCAGGCTTAGAACTATTGGATGCCTCAGGTTAGATACATGACTATTGTTTCCATACAAGTAGGCTTATTTAAAAAATGTAGGATGGAACGTAACAAATAATATATTATATTTATTATTTGTTTTCATGAGAAATCATATTACTGCGGGAAGGGATCCCAACCTTATTTTATTCATTTTAACTTCAGAAAGTCTTTTTTTTCTTGTAGATTTCTTGCTATTTCTCAAACTTGAATGTCCACCACTTGTGAAGTGTTAATTTTGTACAAGTTCTCCCTTTCTTACAAACGTTTTAGCGGTATAGTTTCAGAGATACAGAAAAACATGTGGTTGTACTTTGCAAACATTTTCATTTACAATAATGTGTACAGTGTTCAGTATTAACTAGAGTAAAGTTGAACTTTCATTTCAAGTAAAGTACAAATCCAAGGAAAGTATATTGCTTACGTTGCAATTATGCTTTTAATTAAGTAAGGGAGTACTTCATGTACTGTTTAAAGCAAAATTCAGATTGATTTATGACTTCACATCCACAGGATCACGCCATGCAGAGAGCAGCAGTTCTCCCAATACTCTGCACCCAACCATGGCCTCATTTCTCATGGTAGCGGCTCTCCTGATGCAGGGGTTGCTGTAGCCTGAGCCTCCTTATCACTGCCTAGGTCTTGCATTAGTCTGAGTCTTGCTGTATGTGATGCCCAATAAACTAAGTTTGTACTATTTTTCTTTTCATCCAAGCTGCAAGATTTGGGGGTTTGTGATGTATTATGATGATACATTCATATGACAGTACAGTCCCTTAGAAAATATTTTAGAAGCGTAAATTAGCTTCTGGAGAAATTCCCAGGAAGATTGGAACTTACTCTTTGAAATTGAGAGTGCATTTCTGAGGTATCTTGGCAATGCTGTATGAATACTGGTTATACAAACAGTGCTTGATAAGAGTGATAATGAGGGTACTCTGAGACAACCATTATTTAATGAGAGTAGTTAGGTGCACTGATATCCAGACAAAGGCTAATAATTATACCCGATTAGAAGCATACTCCTGTTCCCACAGCCTGACTGATTCCCTTTTAGTTTTTGACGTGGATATTTCAAGCTTTTGTGTAACTACTATTACTTCTCAGTGTTCTCATGGAAAGCTAGTGCCTCGATGTCGCCTGTAACATATATGAGAATAAAAGGTATCCAAATGCCATAGGACACCTAGCTTCTTAGAAACTGATTTAGCAAGAGATGAGATGTGAAATCTCTAGTTCAGATTTTTAGTAAAGGATAGTCCTAGAATGTTCATTGTAGAAGAGGGAGACAGTTGAGTGTCATTTAAGAAGAGGGGATAGTTATCTGGAAGGTTATGTCGAGTAATAGGATGCAATGTTGAGGCATTTAAAATACATCTGCCACACAGAACGCAGACAGGTGATGTCTTAATGTCACCTCCTAGTGCTCCTACATCAGATAAACACTGTGTTCCTTCAATATCACAAAGTCAGGTAGCAGGCGCCCGATTTAGCTCACCCTCCACCATGGAAATAACTGTCTTGATGTGTTGGATGCATGAGAGGGAGAAGCAACAATGCATTGTCTCTCTGTAAGCTGATCGACACTAACACACTCACGCATAACACATAGACCTGTTCAGAAAACAATTTTTTCCTATTTGTATACCCCCCTGCAAGGTTTCCCATGCTTTTTGACCTGGAAAAGCCGAAAATCACAACCATTTTGAGCTAAAATGTCAGAAACTTTTGCCTCATTGGACCTCAAGATATTAAGCCCGCGACAGTAGAAAAGCGCCTAATTTTGCCTTCCGCCAGACTTTTTTTCACCTGAGACTTTTGTTAAAATTTGGGAAATAGAACAACAAATTGGGTATAAAATTTGAAGCATTTTTAATATTATTTCTGAAAAAACAATCCAAGTAAACATTAAAATAAAAAAAGACACATCATATCCAGAAAAAAAGAAAACTTTTTCTGAAAATTCATATAAATTTCATAAATATTACAATCTTGACATCAAAAATGTGTGACAAAGACTCTAAAAACTATTTTCAAGTGGCAGAAAAATTTCTATTGTCTATGTCAGAAGGACACTTCACAGTCTTTTTTCAGAGTTTGCTTCTTGAAGCTATCAAATCGCTCAGGGTTGTATTCCACATTTGAAGAAGGTACTGTTTTTGCTAGAATCTGTGGTAATGATGTTTGCGAAATCAGTCATCATCTTGACTCCCCGCTCAAAGTCATTCACTACTTTTACTTTGCGACATATTCCAGGGCCTTGCTGTAGTCATCACTCCTTGGCCATGTCGCCACAGGTTGCAGAAGCCAGTCATACTCAATGCCAAGGGTGTCAAGCAGAAGATGACTCTCTGGACCAACTAGATCAGCCAGAGTCGTTTTGGGCTGTAACCTGAGGGAACATAGGTTTCCCTCGTCTGAGCTATCTGGCTTCTCAGTGGCGGGCAGCTTGGCAGCAATTCCTGCTTCAATTGTCACTGAGTCTGCTACCAAAGAGAGCGAACGGCACAACCTCCTGTGTAAGGTACCACTTGTGGTTTTCAAGTTTTTGTAGCACTGCCTGAGCAATCTCGGATCGTTCTCTTGAACTTCATCATGCTCTTCATGAACTGCAGATCATTTGCAGGAGCATCTGCAGCAAGTGTAGATGACATCCACATGGGTGTATAGAACAGTCCTAGGAAGAGGTTGAGGCGTTCCAGCTTCACAACAGTTTCTTCATCGTACTCCAGCTGCTCAGCAAACATGAACATCTTCTAGAATACAGGGTTTTTGGCCATCCACCTGGCCTGATGAAGGCTCCAGGACGACTCCCGTGGATTTCCCCGGGGGGGCGTGTCTCCAAGGACGATCAGTGGAAGCTCAGCCATCTCACGGTAGTCAGCTCTAGGAGGCCTTTTCCGACCTCAGGATTTTCCTGTAGTATTTCCTTGCACTCTTTCTTCTTTTTATTCAACCATTTTTGTCTGATGGACAGGGTTTTTAGGGTTGTCTGCGGTAAGATCTGTCCAAACGTCCTTGAAGTGCTTGAACCAGGATGCTCTGGCTCTTGACCTTGCCAAACAGATTCTCCCCTACAGCACCAAACCCGCACTTCTAGAATGTGGTGTCTGCAGGCCAGGGAGAACACCTTCCTGTCAAGCTGTTGCTCCAGAAGCTTGGCAGCTCCCCGATGTACTCCACTGTTGCTGGCCGTTGTGTCAAACACAAGGGCAGTGATCACTCCCGTAAGCCCCCATGCCTCCCGCAAATCCATGGGTGCCTCTGCCTGAGCCGTTCCTGTTGGGGCTGTCTATCACTGGTACTCCCCGTAGCTTGCCTTCAGGATATGCAGGTGGTCCTGAGACAAGCACAGCCCGAGTCTCTGACGTGGTCCAGGATCACTTCCCAGGACATCTCTCAGCATCTTGCCATCCCAGTGGAAGCAGCATACTTGGAGGGTCCTCGCTAAATGCTGCCATGTACTCCCGGCTGATGTGGTACCTTTTCAGCATCCTGTTCCGTTTCGTTGTTGAGGTTGAGATGACAAAATTTTCCAAGTCAGCTCCACCCGCCTCAATGTAGCAGAGACTAAGGCTTTTCACTTGATTGTCAGACAATCCCAGACGATCAGGGTACTGCAGATGTCAACACACTCCATGACCCTCCTGGGAAATGTGAGAGTCACAGTGTCTTGGTGATGTGAACATCCAGGACGAGGTTGTTGGTAATCCATGTCCTCTGCATTCCCTTCACTGTCGGTTGGGTCAGCCCAGGTAGACACATCAGCAGCAGTCCTTCGCTGTGTGGCAGCTGAAAATTGTAGAAATTTGTGACAAATTCAAAATCTTGTTCCTCTCTGCTGCAGTCTTGCAGCCCTCTCTGCTTGCTGCTGGGGCCGTGACTCAAATATCTTGTCATGACCAGACATGTTGGCCTTTCCTCTCTGTCTTCTGATCCTGGTAGAACCTGATGTCCTTGTCTTCTTCTCCTTGATAGCAGTCGGTTTCTCTCTATTTCCTGGATGGGATTGAAGCTCCCTTGTCGAACAGGCTATCTAATTCCCGGACAAAGGGACTCCTTTTCCCCCCAGGGTCACCTGTTCTACCTTTATTCCTTGCTAGATCTCTGTGCTTTTTGTGAATGTCATGAAATGCTGCGCTGCATTGTACTTGGTCATGGTCTTGATCCTAGCCATCTGCCAGAATGGGATGATAGCCTCCACTGTTTCATTGGCGAGGTCTTGATGCTTAGGATTCCCTGTATTTTCTGGGAAACTCTGGAGATGGAGGGAAATACTGGAAGGCCTGTCTGTGGGGGTAACTGGGAGCCACGATGCTGGATGATGGGTAGCCGATCAGGAAGGTTTCTGTAGCAGATCTAGTAGCAGGTCGGTGTGACGCTTTTCTCGGACTGCAGGTGGAGTTCTGAGATGTCAACTTTGCGTCCTCGGGGCTCCTTGCTTACTGCCATAGTGAAGTTATCTTTTGGGAAATACTCTGGATTTGTTAGCAGGTTTCAACAGATCTGCAACAACATACAGACCATTAATGTCATGCTAAAACCATTGTGAATTTGTGACTAGAGTGAAATAAATTATATTAGTTTAATTTTTTTGAAAATTTGTCGTAAATATCACATGTAATATTTCCATAAATGTTCTATGCATTTTGATGTTTCAGTCAGCATCTAATTACTTGCTTTAACCTGCTTATGCCCCATTTATTGGTAAAAAAAATAGGCGAAAACAAACATCAAAATGCTCCGAAACTGGCGTTTCAGAAAACGTGTATAGAATAGAACTTCATGCTTCATGAGGCAAAGGTTCCTGACATTTTGGCTTATAATGGTTGTAATTTTCGACTTTTCCAGGTCAAAAAGCATTGGAAACCGTGCAGGAGGGTATAAAAATATGAAAAAATTGTTTTCTGAACAGGTCTAAATTAACACATGCACACAAGACTCCTTGCTTGTTTTGCCTCTTATTTGTACAGCAAATCCGTGCCATTGAGGCATTGACTTGTGTAGCATTAAGATGCAGTGTTAAGGTATATATGTCCGGGGGAGACAAAGAAAAAAAGAACCATAACTTCAGGCCCCTGCATGGCCGCCGCCGTCAATGCCTCAAAGACAGCTGATGTCTCAACTCCACCTCCTATGTTTTAACATAAGATGAACAGAGTTCTATCCATGTCGCCAGTACACATAGCAGGTACATGGTTTATACATCTCACTCTCTACTCTGCCACATTAAATGGATAAGAGGGTGGAGCAACAATGTAGTCTCTTATTCATGTCATATCACTCTGTCCTTTATGGTTATGCAGTCAAATACATTTTTTGTTATTTAATAGCCATTGTCATTGCATAAAAATGTTTTGAACATACTAAGACATAGCAGTAAATAAGAAGCAAGCACAGCGTAAATGCAAGGCTGACATAGAAAAAAAATCAAATGATGCAAAACTATTGGAAACGCCTAGCGGATGCTTTGCTTATTTCTCTATCCACTGTTTAAAGAAAAAAGGACAGTCTACACCTACGGGACAGCTTTAGTGGGGTGACCTTGACTGAAGTTGCCTAGTGTTGATGTCCCGATGTTGTCGTGGATATTATAAGCTTTTGAGTATTCATTATTACTTGTCAGTGTTCTCCTGAAAAGCTAATGCTTCAATGTCGCCTGTAACATAAATCAGGGCAGCAGTTAAGCTGTAAAACCAATGAAATAAGAGATATGAATGGATGCTGTTCCCATTACCCTACTGGTTAACTTTTACTTTTTGACGTGGATAATATAAGCTTTTGAGTAACTATTAATATTTGTCAGGGTTCCCATGTAAAGATAGTGCCTCGATGTCGCATGTAACATATAGCAGGGCAGCAGTTAAGCTGTAAATCCAGTGAAATAAGATATATGAATGGAGGAGCCTACAGTATTTCGCGCCTTGACAACTTTTCGCTCAATATAGACACAAACCGGGAACTCTCGCCGACGGCAAGGGTTAGGTTAGGTACACAGGAACTCACGTAAAAGTTTGCTAGATATAATATATATATATATATATATATATATATATATATATATATAAATATATATTATATATATATATATATATATAAATATAATATATAATATAATATATATTATTATTATATATATATATATATATATATATATAGTTTATATATTATATATATATATATATATATTGAGTCATAGAAAATAGGAACACTAGACAACGTATTTTTGGAACTCTCGCCGACGGGGACGAGAGATCCGGTAGACGAGAATACTATATAAGCCCTGTGGAGCTCTGTTCTTCCTCTTGTGACCCGTTCTATATTATATTGCTTCGTAGCTCGTCTTGTCCTTGTTTTTGTTACTTCTTGCCCCGCTATCTGTGTTTGCTTGACTTGTAGATTTCCGTATTGAACATTCGTGTTATGTCGACCACTATATCCTTATTTCCCAGCTCTGGACTCAGAATCCCTTGACACATCTCATTACTTTCCTTATCTTTCTTTATCTCTGTACAACCCCAGTACTGTACTGATTCCTCCATTATTTTATTTTTTCACCTCGTAAACCATTATTCTTCACAAATAATAACTACTACTGCTACACTGAGCAGTATTCTCAGCAGTTCTCAATGCATATGGACTCTCAGTAGCGCATCTCGGCCAACTTTTGTTTTCTATGACGTACGTGTGCTAAGAACCTATTTTTGGTGTATGTCATTCCATAAAGTGTTTACCGGATATAATTACGACTCTGTGAGACGAGGAGGCCTGGCAGTGGCGAGACTAGCAGTGGGGGTTACACCTACCTACTGGTCCGGCATGAGCAATGGTATCCGTCACAAACTGCAGCCGTCCAGTTGATGAGCATATAATGTGGATGAGGATGAAACACGCTCTTGATTTCATGTTACTTGTTGCAGTGTGCACTCAGTGGCGTAGCTAGGTATCTTATCAATGAGGAGACACCTGGAGGGGCACAGCTGAATATGGGGTGGGGGGGGGGGGAACTAGGCAAGTGGAGCGCAGGATCATTCTGATGCCATACAAGGGTATAAGGGCATATTTTAAGATCAGATAAGTGGTGGGTATTAAAACATTGTACAGAATATGGCAGCCATGGCCAGTGAAGGAGGACCGGATTTTATTTGTGAAGGCACGTGCCCCCGTGCCCTTCCGTAGCTACGCCACTGGTCGGGAGTTTGATTTAATCTTCCTATTTTTCTATCTCTAGAACCAAAAAAATCTTGACATATAAAACTTGATTGTTTTTCTTCTCTCTCTCTCTCTCTCTCTCTCTCTCTCTCTCTCTCTCTCTCTCTCTCTCTCTCTCTCTCTCTCTCTCTCTCTCTCTCTCTCTCTCTCTCTCTCTCTCTCTCTCTCTCTCTCTCTCTCATACATCTCAGAGACACTTCGAAACAATTGAAGCATAGTTAATTACTGAAGTGATTGTGATCGTAATTCTTTCAACAATTAAGGTATACATAATATATCTGGCACGTTTACTGTCATCAAATAGAAACTTAAAGCTCACGATAGACACAAGTTAAGCAAGTCACAATACAAGAATCAAGGAGAAAACTGTGAAATGAAACTTAAGTGTCGAGGCTTTGCGAGTCGTTTGGTACTTGCCTCGTGAACTTCAGCGGGAGGCAGGAGCGGGCTTGGTAGTGGTGGTGGTGGCAGGCGGCGGCTGGTGATGCGCAGGACGAGTGGTCTACCGTTTATCTGTATTTGTTTGTTCTGTAACGCATTTAGAGGGTTCGCGTATCCAGCTATAGTGTTACCGTTTGTATTATAGTGTGTTAAAGGTACCAGGGCTGCCTCCAAACTTCGGGCAGGACGGGATAAACAGGCCGGAAGTGAGGTGCAGGATCACTGAACTACTTGTTGCCGTAAGTATCCATCTATCTTGTGTGTCATCATGTTTTCCTTGTGATATTTCTTTCATTCATCGTGTGTGTATGTGTGTGTGTATCCCGAACTAAATTGGCTCACCCCTCTTTTTTATTTTATTCTCTTACTGTCTTCTTTATAGGGACTGGCAACTAAGCGGACTTTGTGTTACCCATTTTTGTTGTGCCCTTGGCCAGTTCCTTGTGATGTAAAAAAGAAAAAAAAAAAAAAAAAAAATGTCTGAGTTAGGTCATTTATATATTTGTCCGTGGCACTTTGTGCGGTGTATGGAGAACCACGATATGATGAAGGAAAGACTATGAGGTTACTGTGTGAGTGACTTTCTTGATGCTATAGCCCTCCCATTCCTCCCCCCTCCTCACTCTTGTTTCTGTAGGTTTAACCAATGACTATAATTATATAAGATGATAGGAAAGCTATAAAATACATTTAACCCTAACTGGAACCTCAGACGTTACCCATTTTGCTGGGTAACGAATGTAGGCGGCTTTGGCGACGACGAACGTTTTCTGCATGTAAACAAAGTACACGTCAAAGAAATAGTTTCGTCATGAGCCCTCCCTAACCCCTCACGTGCTGTGATGTCCCTCCCTAACCCTTCACGTGCTGTGATGTCCCTCTCTAACCCCTCACGTGCTGTGATGTCCCTCTCTAACCCCTCATGTGCTGTGATGTCCCTCCCTAACCCCTCATGTGCTGTGATGTCCCTCCCTAACCCCTCATGTGCTGTGATGTCCCTCCCTAACCCATCACGTGCTGTGATGTCCCTCCCTAACCCCTCACGTGCTGTTGATGTCCCTCCCTAACCCCACGTGCTGTGATGTCCTCTCAAACCCCCTAAACGTGCTGTGATGTCCCTCCCTAACCCCTCACGTGCTGTGATGTCCCTCCCTAACCCCTCATGTGCTGTGATGTCCCTCTCTAACCCCTCATGTGCTGTGATGCCCCTCCCTAACCTCCCAGTGCTGTGATGCCCCTCCCTAACCCCTCACGTGCTGTGATGTCCCTCCCAAAACCCATACGTGCTGTGATGTCCCTCCCTAACCCACCCCCTCCTAACATGCTGTGATGTCCCTCTCTAACCCATCACGTGCTGTGATGTCCCCCTAACCCCTCACGTGCTGTGATGTTTTTCCCCTAACCCCTCACGTGCTGTGATGTCCCTCTCTAACCCCTCACGTGCTGTGATGTCCCTCCCTAACCCCTCACGTGCTGTGATGTCCCCCCCAAACCCCCTCACGTGCTGTGATGTCCCTCCCTAACCCCTCACGTGCTGTGATGTCCCTCCCTAACCCCTCACGTGCTGTGATGTCCCTCCCTACCCCTCACGTGCTGTGATGTCCCTCCCTAACCCCTCACGTGCTGTGATGTCCCTTCCCTAACCCCTCACGTGCTGTGATGTCCCTCTCTAACCCCTCACGTGCTGTGATGTCCCTCCCAAACCCCCTCACATGCTGTGATGTCCCTCTCTAACCCCTCACGTGCTGTGATGTCCCTCCCTAACCCTCACGTGCTGTGATGTCCCTCTCTAACCCCTCACGTGCTGTGATGCCCTTTCCCCTAACCCCTCACGTGCTGTGATGTCCCTCTCAACCCCTCACGTGCTGTGATGTCCTTCCCAAAACCCCTAACGTGCTGTGATGTCCTTCCCTAACCCCTCACGTGCTGTGATGTCCTTCCCTAGCCCCTCACGTGTTTGTGATGTCCTTCCTAACCCCTCACGTGTTTGTGATGTCCCTCTCTAACCCCTCACGTGCTGTGTGCCCCTCTCTAACCCTCACGTGCTGTGATGTCCTTCCTAACCCCTCACGTGCTGTGATGTCCTTCCCTAACCCCTCATGTGCTGTGATGTCCCTCTCTAAACCCCTCACGTGCTGTGATGTCCCTCTCTAACCCTCACGTGCTGTGATGTCCCTCTCTAACCCCTCACGTGCGTGATGTCCCTCTCTAACCCCTCACGTGCTGTGATGTCCCTCCTAACCCCTCACGTGCTGTGATGTCCCTCTCTAACCCTCACGTGCTGTGATGTCCCTCTCTAACCCCTCACGTGCTGTGATGTCCCTCTTAACCCCTCACGTGCTGTGAGGGTCCTTCCCTAACCCCTCACGTGCTGTGATGTCCCTCTCTAACCCCTCACGTGCTGTGATGTCCCTCTCTAACCCCTCACGTGCTGTGATGTCCTTCCCTAACCCCTCATGCGCTGTGATGTCCCACCCTAACCCCTA
The DNA here is from genome assembly GCA_016584305.1 of Chionoecetes opilio. Classification (NCBI taxonomy): domain Eukaryota; kingdom Metazoa; phylum Arthropoda; class Malacostraca; order Decapoda; family Majidae; genus Chionoecetes; species Chionoecetes opilio. The sequence continues at coordinate 21,275 of JACEEZ010017958.1, forward strand.
ACGTGCTGTGATGTCCCTGCCTGCATCTGTGATGATGTAATTTCGTCATTCGAAATCCTACTTAGTTACTGCTAATTGAAAATATCTTGTGTTTAGCATGATGTAAATTGGGTATTATTTTACGATGGCACCAAACTTCCCTACACAATTGTGAGCATGGTTTTTGTTTACCTTATTGTATTCTAGGGGACATTTTCTCATTGAGCTTTCCGTCGCAAATCAATAGTTTCGGAGATATAAAACATTTTAGGTGGGGGGAGGAATATGTCTCCTTGTTTACAAAATGCCTCCCTCTTCCTCTTCTTGTGACCTGCATCGCTTTTGTTTGGTATTTTATTAAAAAAAAATATTATTGGACCCAGTTAGGAGGTTAAAGGTTAGGTAAGGTAAGGTTAGGTTAGGTTAGGTTAGGTTAGGTTAGGTTAGGTTAGGTTAGGTTAGGTTAGGTAAGGTTCAGGTTAGGTTAGGTTAGGTTAGGTTAGGTTAGGTAAAGTAAGGTTAGGTAAGGTAGCCACGGGTGCGCCTCCGAAACAAAAGCGATGCAGGTCACAAGAAGAGGAAGAGGGAGGCATTTTGTAAACAAGGAGACATATTCCTCCCCCCACCTAAAATGTTCTATATCTCCGTAACTATTAATTTGCGACGGAAAGCTCAGTGAGAAAATGTCTCTTAGAATACAATAAGGTAAACAAAAACCATGCTTCCAATTGTGTAGGGAAGTTTGGTGCCATCGTAAAAATGTTCCGTAAATTGCAATACATTGAATAAATATGTGGCTATCTGTGTTGGTTTAATTATTTATTGTATATTACATCATTCAGGTGTACTTGGAAGATAAAATATATCAGGAGAAAGTAAAGAACTATATTCAATACATCCCGTCAGGGTGGCAAGGTTGGTAGAGACGTGAGCTTGCAATGTGTAGCGTCCCTGCGCATTCTGTCAGCGGTTTGAGTCCGCCTAGTTCGTGCTGACGTGGCGGCACTTTGTATAGTCAATAACCTTGTAGTTGGTACTTGCAAAGTGTCTAGATAGGATGAAAATCTTATCTTATATTCAATACATGTAAGGTAGCTAAAACATAATCATAACCATATTACTAATCAACCAAATACAGGATGAGGCACGAAAAACATGCAGCAATGATTAATATATATAAACATCAATC
>JACEEZ010017959.1:2500-7500 GCA_016584305.1 Chionoecetes opilio
ACGGGTCCAGTGTGCAATCTGCTGTCCAGCGTGAATGAGATGCAGTACAACACAGATTTTCAGGGGAGTGCCAGGCAGTGAAGATCTCGCAGAGATACCGGAGTATATCCTGGTCAACATGTCCACTGACCACAGGTCTCCTACCAGCTGGTCCAGGCTGTGAACGGGGCGTTCTCCCGTCCGAGCTGCAGGAGATTCAAGTGTGGCAAGGTGTCCCACTCCAGATGGCTCACCCACAGCCCAGTCGCTCGTGTACATGTGGACCGGATTCATGGACTGACTGGCAAAGAACTGAACAAACCCCGGAAATCCTAGTCAAGTACTGCCTGCAAAGGGGTACTTCAAAAATCTACTACGACATCAAGGTTCACACACAGACTAGAGGACGGCCCCAAACACATCCTTCACGCAGCTCAGAGTGATGAGGTCGCAGCCCAAGAAGGTCCAACAGCTGTGACCTTCTACGTGCGGACAGGAGCATGGTTCGCACACTCAGAATGTGTCCTCCTCTCGCTGATGGCGGGGTCAGAGTGAGGACGAACCCCAGATTCGCCGTGACCAGATTTTGAAGCTGAGGGCTGGCGAGAAAAATGGGGACACCAGTGTAAGACCTCGCATCACACCCAAGCTGAACCCTTGTCAGCCACCAGCCTGCAGACAAATGATCAGCTGGCAGCCTGGCCAGGTGCACGAGCCGGCATTCACCTGTTTTACTGTCCGGGATCAGATCCAGGAGATCCTGGTCAAGCCGTACGAGGTTCCGGAGTTCTCTATCCATACTCAAGCACCGAAAGAGTCGTGAAGCAGGTGACAGAGGCTGCGGCAGCAGTGGTGGGGCATCAGGCCAGAGACGGGTTTCATCCGGCTCGGGCTCACCACCGGAGACCATGCCCTGCTTCAGGTCTAAGAAGGACATGATGGACACGTTTCTAGGCAACTAAGGCTGTGACACTGTGATGTAGTGCCTGATGAACCAACTGATCAGAAAGAGCTTACCACGCTAGTCATTTGGGAACTCATATTGGTGCATGATGCAAACCACAGGACCAACCGGACACTGCGTACTCATTTAAACATTATTCGATAAGGTGCAATATAAAAGTGCGATTTGAATATTAAGAATTGCTCGAATGCAAAAATTAGTAGAGATAAAATCGTCTTAGAATTCCATTTTAACATAGGAAATTGGGCATGCCAAGTTGAGAAAAAGAATTTTTGTTATACGGCGTAACCCTTTAAAATATATATATGTATATATATATATATATATATATATATATATATATAATTATAAATATATATTTTAAATTTTATTATATATATTAAAATATATAAATATTTTATATATATATATATATTATATATTAATAATATAATTATATATATATATATATATAATATATAAATTTTATATATAATATATAATTATATATATATAATATATATATATATATATATTATATATAATATATAATAAAATATATATATATATATTATATATATATATATATATATATATATATATATATATATATATATATATATATATATATATATATATATATCTATATAATTATATATATATATATATATAATATATACTATATATATATATATTATATATATATATATATTATATAGCTATATATATATATATATTATATATATATATATATATAGCTATATAGCTATATATATATATATATTATATAGCTTATATATATATATATATATTATAATAGCTATATATATATATATATATATATATATATAGTCAATATAGCTATATATATAGTATATATATATAGCTATATAGCTATATATATATATAATATATATATATATATATTATATATATAGCTATATAGCTATATATATATATATATATATATAGCTTATATATATATATATATATATATATATCTATATATATATATATATATATATATATATATATATATATATAGCTATATATATATATTATAGCTCTATATATATATATATAATATATGTATATATATATATATATATATATATATTCAGTGTATATAATTCTATATATATATAATTCTATATATATATATATATATATATATATATATATATATATATATATATATATATATATATATATATATATTCAGTGTATATAATTATATATATATATGTAATTCTATATATATAATTATATGAATATAATTATATACATATATATATATATATATATATATATATATATATATATATATATATATATATATGAATATAATTATATATATATAATTATATCCATCATGTCCTTTCATGCTTCACAGGAAAGGAAATGTTGTTCCCATATTTAAGAAGGGAGACAGAGGACTAAAGTCAAATTATCGACCCGTAAGTTTAACATCAGTGGTGGGTAAATTATTGGAATCTATTATTGCAAAAAACATTAGAGAGCACTTAGATAAACATAGTTTGATCAATGATTCACAACATGGATTCACCAAGGGTAGGTCATGTCTCACCAATTTATTGAGTTTTTATAGGAAAGTTTATGAGACGGCAGATAATGATAAGGATTATGATATAATATATCTGGACTCTAGTAAGGCATTTGACAAAGTACCACACGAGCGACTCTTAAATAAGGTTAGGGCTCATGGTATAGATGGGAAGGCTCTTCATTGGATCAGAGCTTGGCTAAGTAATAGGCAACAAAGGGTTACAATTAATGGTTCCAAATCTGAATGGGGACTGGTGACAAGTGGAGTTCCACAAGGGTCTGTTTTGGGCCCATTACTATTTTTGATTTACATCAACGACTTGGATAGTGGGATTAGCAGTGATATCAGCAAGTTTGCTGATGATACTAAGTTAGGTAGGATTATTGGATCACAGTCTGACGTAAACATATTGCAGGGAGACTTAGATGAACTTAACGAGTGGGCAGTCAGATGGCAGATGAAATTTAATATTGATAAATGTAGCGTTATGAATGTTGGTAGAAAAAACCCTGGTAATAGATACACCATAAGCAATGTATCGCTGAAAAGATCAGAAGGTGAAAAAAATCTTGGAGTGAGGGTGAGCCCAGACCTCCGACCTAGGAAACAATGTATTGAGGCCAGAAATAGAGCTAATTGAGTATTAGGATTCATTACCAGAAGTGTTAAAAGTAGAAGTGCGGAAGTTATTCTAAAGCTTTATCTGGCTCTAGTCAGGCCTCACCTAGACAATGCAGTTCAGTTTTGGTCTCCATATTACAGGATGGATATAGTGTTGTTAGAAAAAGTGCAGAGAAGGATGACCAAAATGATACAAGGGATGCGTAACTTTAGTTATGAGAGGAGATTGAAGTTATTAAAATTACACTCACTCGAGAGACGCAGAGTAAGGGGCGATCTGATAGAAGTTTTTAAGTGGATAAAGGGATTTAATAAAGGAGAGGTAGGAAGATTTCTAACGGCTTTTAACCAGGGTAGAACAAGAAGTAACGGATTCAAGCTGGAAAAGCGTAGATTTAGAAAGGAAATAGGGAAAAACTGGTTCACCAATAGGGTGGTGAATGAATGGAATGGTCTCAGTAGACAGGTAGTTAGTGCGGAGTCATTGGGGAGCTTTAAAGGGGAGCTGTATAGGTTCATGGATGGGGATGAAAGGTGGATGTAGGTAGTGTTAGGTGACAGGAACTACCACGTGTGGGCCTCGCGGCCTCTTGTAGCTTCCTTATTTTCTTATGCTCTTATGTTCTTCTGAACTTGCTAACTGCATGCCTCCCCCCTCCCGCGGCCTCTCTGCACAAGATTTTCTACTCATTCCCATCCCTATTCTGTCCATCTTCCTAATGCAAGAGTTAATCAGTATCTTTACTCTTTCACCTCTTTCACTGGTAAACTCTAGAACTCTCTTCCTGTTTCTATTTTTCCACCTTCCTACGACTTAAATCTTTTCAAGAGAAGATTAACAAGACACCTCCCGAACTAAACTGGCCCACCCCCTTTTCTTTATTATCTTACTGTCTTCTTTCTAGGGACTGGCAATTAAGCGGGCTTTGTGTTACCACTTTTGGTGTGCCCTTGGTCAGTCCTTTGTGATGTAAAAAAAAAAAAAAAAAAAAAAATATCAGTTTCTCTCGGAACCCCTAACAACCTCTCGCGGAACCCTAGGGTTCCGGGGAACCCTGGTTGTGAAACGCTGCCCTAGAGGCTCACTTGAGGGCTGTGATGGTTGGCCCTCGCCCGTGGTGGCACAGGCAGGATATTTTTATAGTGACGCCTGTGATTAAAGGCTCATGCCGCCCCCCTCTGTGTCCTCCGATGCACTCGCAATCGAAGGTAGAGTTAATAGGCAAGGCATGTTGATATTCTTAGGCCACTCGACGATGCAGAAATATTTTAAGTGGATTTATGGGTCTCACTCTGGGTTACAGGCAGTGGATGCCGATCCTCCCATTGACGAAACCGCACCCTCTCTTGACGAAGTCAGAGAGGCTGTAGCAAAGTTGAAGGGTGGAAAGGCAGCTGGTGTTTGTAATATCAGTGCGGAGCTCCTCAAAGCTGGGGGTGAGGCCATGATCCGCGGGTTGCATGCTGTCCTGACTGCCGTGTCGCAATCAGGTACCATTCCTCCTGACTGGAAAAGGGGGCTGGTCGTCCCTATCTGGAAAGGGAAAGGGGACCGTCAGGAGACTGCAACAATTACCGCGGTATTACACTGCTCAGCGTACCAGGCAAGGTGCTTGCCCATCTATTGCTGACACGAATTCGCAGTCATCTGGTGAAGCATCAGAGACCTCAGCAGTCTGGTTTCACGCCTGGTAAGTCAACAACGGACCGTATCCTAGCGCTTCGTGTCCTGGTGGAACGCCGACGTGAGTTTCGACAGGGGATGCTTGCAGCCTATGTTGATCTCAAGAAGGCGTTTGACTCAGTGCATCGTGAGTCACTCTGGGATCTTCTGCGACTTTGAGGGATTCCTGCAAGGACTATTGGTTTGATAACTATTCTGTATTCTGG